>LIHB01000003.1:276547-460953 GCA_001297265.1 Mycosphaerella arachidis
GGCCTCGTAAGCTGGTGCTGCTGGCGCAGACGAAGAGCTGGCCTCGTAAGCTGGTGGTGCTGGCGCAGACGAAGAGCTGGCCTCGTAAGCTGGTGGTGCTGGCGCCGACGAGCTGGCCTGGTAACTTGGTGCGTCCGATCCTGAGTCGGAGCTCGAGTCGGAGCCAGAGTCGGTGCCAGTGGAGCCAGTGGCGGTGCCATTGTCGGCGGAAAGCCCAGTGCAAAGAGTAACAGTGATATCATTATCAGAGGGACAAGACTGCATGCCATAGGCGTCGTCGGTCGAGTAGCGGTAGGCCTGCTGCTTGGGGCTGCACTCAGAGCCGCTAGCAGTGATCTCCCAATCCTGGTCCCATGGGTTGCCGTCGACGCAGCTCAAGTCGTACCAGATGATACCGTCATTGTGAAACGTGTACTCATACTGCATGATGTGGCCGCCGAAGTTGTTGCCGTCTTTGCTAACCTTGATCGACCATCCGTTGTCGTTGGAGAGCGATGTCCACTGCTGAGTGTATGAGTCGCCGGCGGACAGAGTCTTGTCAACCTTTTCGTAACCGCCGCCCGATGAGGGAACGTTGCACAAGTACACATCGTAATTGCACTTGTTGACGACCTTTGCGCTTCCAACATAATCAGCAGCGACTGATGCGCCGAAGAGGGCGAGAGTTGCGACGATAGAGTTAACCATTTTGCGTAGGCTTTGCTAAGCAATGCTATCGTAGGCTTGATCCTTTAAGTCTTAGGCTTCGTGATGCCAAGGACGTCCGGTTTTGCGATATGAAGGTCAAGCTGTTGATCTGCGCCTGGATCTAAAGAGTGTATTCTAGGTCGTCTTCTTGAAGGAATGAATGCCAAGCAGTAAGAGAGTGATACCGCACAGCAGCAGAGCGACCAAGATGCGCGTTCGTGAGAGTGTAAAGACCGTTGACAGGGAAAGGGGAGAAGGGTGATTGCGCGTCAGTTGCGATCTTTATCCGACGAGGACGAGCAGTCTCCACCGTGCGAAAACTCATGGGTGGGCCACCATCGAGCGCTGCAAAACATGCGCTGAACAGGCCATACCCCTTGAAGCAAGAACTGGCGTCGCCCCCGATCAATCACGGTGCGGCCCTACGGGCACTGCTGCAGTAGCCGACCGAAGCAAGACAGGGGCCGATGCATCAACGGGAGAACACATGGTCGTGCTCAGCTGTCACTGGCTCGAAGAGTTGATTAGCGGACCACATCAGAGACACGAATCATTGGGCTACAAGCTTGATTTGCCGTACCTGCATTCTGGCAAGGATAACCAGTTGGATATCCCGCACTCTGGGCCGGCTGCGAGCACGAGTTGAATTATGGCAAGACCGCCAGATCGCGTAGGATAGCCGGGGCCAATGTCGCAGTGCTCCACCTACAGTTCTCGACTCTGAGTTTCGCGCAGAGATAAGTCGCCGCAATACCAGAAATTTCCTGCTTCTGCCAGCGAGGAAGACGCGAGGTGCTGCAGCATGACATATGAGAGATGCGGCACGGCAATGTTCGCACGATTTTCGCACGCTATGAGGACATTGCCATGGCGTGGCAACCTTGGCGGCTGCCGACGCACACTGTCTGCGAGTGAAAGTCGCAAACATCAAAGCGCGTGATCCCATTGTTCAGCTTTGTTGAGAGTGACATGTGATGGTTTGGCGGGATGCCGTAGCACACCAGGCGCATCCTGAGTGTTTCATCCAGACTTTGCAGAGCGCAGCATCTGACCATTTGCGATGTGTTGATGATCTCCTGGCCGCTGGTTCGCCTGAAGACCACGTAAGCGCGTCATCTCCAATTGAAACACCGTCAGGGGGCGGGAGGCGATTGTTCGGACGCAGGCCGTGGCGGTTTGCGTGATGAGCCTTGTCGTGGGTGTAATCTGGGAAGAACCATGGCTGTCAGGAATTGCTTGTTTCTCTTGCCATGCGCGGCCAGCACCGCTCCATCCCGAATCCGATCCGTTGGTTTCGGGATGCCTATCATGCTGTGTTCCAGCTGAACGATAACCATAATGCGGTTGATTAATGTACAGCACTTTGAATCGTCAGATCGCGAAGGCACATGTTTCACGAGCCGTTGATTAACACAAGGAGTCGTCGGACCAACAATTTGGGTCTGGTTGATCGATGGGTTCAAGACGACTCACGCTGGCACAGACCTGCAGCAGACGCTGCGTGGCTGCTCCTATTCAATTTATTTCATACTCTCCATAAGACGTATTCTTAGCACGAAGCACGGCGTATGCGAGATACAGCTTCAGTTATGGATTAGCATGGAGCTGGACGCCAGCTGCAATGCGTTTCTGCGCGATTCCTGGGCGAGCTGTCGTGCAAATGTACTCCAATATTTGAGCATCATGACCAGGTCGAAGCGGCGCATTCAGTGTGGCAAAGCGATGGACGCCACCTCGGTATACTGCTCATCAACGATAATCCCGCTCGCATCGAGTGTCTTCTTGGCTCCCATCTCACAGATGGCCAAGCGATCAAGCACGACGTTCTCCGCCCAGACGAAGTCTCTGTACTCGTCCAGCAGAGATCGAGCATCAATCTTCACAAAAGCATTGGTCTTAGGTCCGTGACCTGATCCGGAGCTCACAGTCGCTGACGCTTGAGGCGTGGCATCTCGCTTTGGCAGCTTGCCCTTCCGATCCTTTGCATAGATGGTGTTCACGATAGTGGCGTGTAGCTTCAGCTTCCTATCATCCTCGACTACGAAGCCTTTATCCTTGAAAAGCTTTTGGACAATTAAGCAGAATGGGAAGAGGCGGTCAGTGTGATCCTTTGGAGCCGAGTAGAGTATCGAAGTCTTCTCCGCCGAATGCATTGATTCTAGACCCTTCAGATCAATCTTCAAGGGTTTGATTGGAGAAGCCATCTGAGGAAGTGATATCGCCCGGTCGAGGGAAGGATGGCCAGTTCTCGGTAGCTCCTCTCTCTCCAGGGTTGCTTGACCTTGACCTCGCAGACATGCGGTCACATCCAGCATCTTCAGACAAGCGATGGCGGCTTCCAGTTGCTCTTGCTTCAAGCTCATGACGCCGAGTGTGCAGTGAAGAGCTCCTACGGGTCGAATGGCTTTGTGTGGAATGATGGTAGCATTGGCCGCATGGTCTGCCTGATTGTCATCATTCTGGACTTCGATCTCATCATCGCCTTGCTGTGTTGGGCTCACGGCGTCTCTGAATAGCTTGAGCGATTGCTCGAGTTGAGGTCGAGATTCTTCCGTCACCAATGGCAAGCAGAGGAAATGTGTCAAAGCTGGGTTTGACGCCGAGATACCCTTCGAACCTCTACCCCTGCCCATGATTGCAGTTGTACTGAACTTCATAAATGGAGGGAATTACCTACGTTGAAGCAGTACCCTCTTCATATATAATCGAGCGCGAGGAGACACCGCACAAGGCTTTCAAGAGATGTGACTCATAGTTGCCTCTGATGAGGATCACAAGCTGATGGATAGTCAGTCGTCTTGTGGCGCTTCTGTCCAACATCTGTCGTCGATGGATGAATTGCAAGGGCGAGGTTGGAATCGAGAAGGTGAATGCCGCACAAGCCACGTGCGCAGCTTCCATGTGAACCCCACGTCATTCTGTAACTTTTGGAAGCTCATAACCCACTTTACGACAACAACAGTTCCATGCGCCGTGCCAAACACAGCATTCCTACGACATGGCAGACGCTGCAACAACAACCGGCGCGGCCGGCCCAGCAGGTGAATCGGCGGTGCAGCGACAAGCTCGAGAGCGCCGTGAGAAGCGACAGAAAAAGATGGCAGAGCAGGGAGAGGACAGACTCAACAGGATTAAGGCTCTCAATGGTGGTGTTGCACCGCCTGAGGAAGTCCTCGGAGGCCGTAAGATCAGACAATAGTGCTCCGTAGAAATTGAGGTCCAGACTAACCCGTCTGCAGCTGCTGCACCACAAAAGGTGACTGTTGTGGACGATCCAGACGAAGTCGACATCAGCCAAGGTTCCAGCTTCGCGAACACATCCTCAGCACGACGGACACCAGCGAATGCCTCAGACGATCCACTCGCGGCAGCTATGCTACGGATGCAACAGGAGCAAGGTGGACAAGGCGGACAAGAGGAAGATCCCATGGCGAAGATGATGCAGCAGATGATGAGCATGATGGGACAAGGTGGAGGAGACCCGAACGATCCCAACTCGAAGCCCCCGGAACTTCCACCGATGCTCGCGAACATGCTCAGCGGACAGAAAGCAGACGACGTCAAGGAACCAGCGACCGGCTCAGCATACATGTGGCGCATCGTCCATGCCATCTTCTCCTTCGTCCTCGCCTCCTACATTTGCCTGACCTCGACTTTCAACGGAAGCAAGCTGGCACGCAGTGAGAATGTGTACACCCAGGAGGCAGGATATGGATTCGGACCGCGACTGTTCATAATCTTCACATCAGCGGAACTTGTACTGCAGAGCACGAGGTATTTTATGGAGAAGGGACAGATGCAGAGTGGAGGCATGCTTGCGAGTGTAGTAAACAGCGGCATGATTCCTCAACCCTATGCGAACTACATACGGATTGCTGGCCGGTACATCACCATAGCGCAGACGGTTTTTGCGGATGTGATGGTGGTGGTGTTCGTGTTGGGATGCATGGCGTGGTGGGCGGGAAATGCGACACCAGCTTGAGAATCTCGTGTTCTTCCACTGAGCGTTTAGCGTATCGTACAGCGTCTCGGGCGCCATCTTCAAGATTTCTCCACCCAAAAGCCTTCCATGGTGGAAGGACAACCATCCCTAGTCTTACGTGGCGAGGTCTCGAAATTAGGAGCTCCACATGACCTACCGTCGATGCATACGTTACGAAAGCCCCGAATTCGAGAGCATGATGCAGCTTGCGGCCGTCTACGATTGCTCGCGGCCATTTGGTACACGTTCCCGCAAAGAACAAACCCAGCTGGCGACGTCACCGAAGGTTATGGCATTTTGCGACGTGAATCGGACGCCACCGTCATCCTGTTCTTTCCCCTCGCTAATCACGTCTTGACCAATTCGATGTCGGCGCATGCTGAGGAAGGCACTCATGAGCCTCACACACACTTTGATCTGTCTTGTGTTCTCCCTGCAAACCAGCAACTTCCTCCACGACTCGAGACCGCTCGGCTTCGCAGACTTGACACTGTCATCATCGACCCTGACAACAACGTGTCAGCGGTCATGGGGTGAGTCATCAGGACCACTGGTTCGAGACGCATAGACTCCAGGGGTCTTCAAAAAGTTCGGGGCTACAGGTAGAGGTGTCAAGTTGGCTAAGATGAGCTCAAATGGAGTCAGGACGGGTGACTTGACGAGTCTGCGCTCAATGATCGCCTTGAGCTTGTGCGAGACTCGTTGAGCGAGCAAGAGATCGCGTGGTGGTAGGTGTATGAGGATGTTCTCGAGGAGTTCGGTGATACCAGCGACTCTGCTGGCAGCTGATAGAGTGGGTGCGGCCATGGTTGCTGCCATGTCAGCGTCATAATTGATAACCATTGATGTGTCCTATCACCTTCAGGCAACCATTCTCTGGCTATGGCTTTGGTGGATACGGTGATTTGCGTTTCGAGTGATGGTGACGTGAGGTGGTGAGACACTAAATGATAAACCGAGAAAGGTGAGTCAGCTCGCCGCTGGCACATGAAAGAGCTACGTTGGCACACCATCTGCACAAACACGAAATCTGCCCACCGCGCTACCGAAGGGAGCCGTAGTTGGATTCAAGACAGTCAGCCCGCGAGCACTTGGTCAGGTCTCTTTGCCATACGCTCCACTCGACCACACCCAAGCCCTACTTACTGCCCACCTTACTCAGCACTTTATAAGCCCACTGGATCCGATTCCACCGCATCACGATTGCCTGCCACTCATCATGTCCCCTTCTAACTGGCTCGATTGACGGCGTTGCCCAGCCAGCAAAGAGGTAGCCAGTAGGGCCATGATCGGACGCCTTGACGAAGTCCGCGAGATCTACCGATGCGAGTGCTGTGGACTGGTCGAGCAAGATCTTGTGGGCGTGGACAGGGTCGAGGTAGTGGATCGGGTGGTACTTGGCTGCAAGCTCTGTGAAGGCCGCTTTGATCAAGGCTGGTCTGGCATTTTTGGCGACCCCGAGGACATGGTGTGGATCTGTTGCTAAGACATGGTCTGTGTTCACAGGCTTGGGATACATGATCTGCTGTGTGGTGTTCATGGTACTTGCAAGGTGCTCGTGGACCTGCGTCAGTGCTTGTAGGAGCCAGGCTGTAATAAGAAGGTCATCAAGGCGTGAGATTGGTGTTTATTACCTTCAATAACACAATGCGTTGTATGCAGCTCTATTGAAAGCCGATTACATTCACCCTGGTGGCGGGGCACATCTAAGATGCAGTGAATGTAGTGGCATATCCATGACTGGCCATTTGATTGATGCTTAGTATGGTATACTCCGTGAACGCTGCCTGAAACTATCAGCCGAAAACCCGAACGTTGTAGATAGGCTCCATCACAAATAGAATATTCTCATGTTCCTGTCGTTCTCCCTGGCTCAGATGTGTCAATCATGCGTCACAATCCAGTAGCCTGTCATATGCAAACTTAGCATTCACATCAATCAGGACAGCATAAGCGAGATACAAAGCTTTACAACCATCGCCAATAGCAACCAAACCAGCATGTTTTCCGTGCGAGATCCCCTGATCTCCGTAAACGAACGGCGCGTCTTCCATGTACGCACTTCTATTTTCCCACTCCCCAGTCTAGAAGCGACGTCGATACGGGACATTGATATCCTCCTTGCAGAGAAGTCTTAGCCGCTTCAGAGCTCCTTCATCCAAGACATGCTCGTGTTGGCCAATGACGTCCTTAACGCGTTGCATTTTGATATCGACGAGGTCATCAATGTTCAAGTCGCTGGGTCGCATATGGGCCAGAGGCCGCATGGTCTTGATTAGACGGCGATAGGCATTTTTCACATCTTCGCGTGTTAGGCCTGTAGGGAGTTCAAGGACATGGTAAAGAATCGGACCTGCGCCAAGCTGTGCCTTTGCTAGGATTGTGGCTGCATCTTTTGGTCCGAACGCTTCGTCTTCGGCAGCTTGTATGGGGCAGTCTCTGGCGTGGCAGCTACTGCTTCGTCGTTGCGGGTCGTTGAGTTGGTGAACGTTCTTGGTAGATGGTCGTTCTCCGAGCCAGCCATGCCTTGCGGTTAGATTCGAAAGATCGGGTAGCTGTTCAAGTTTCCAGATGCTTTCAAGGCTTACAGACTTTTGTCTTTTCAGGATTGCTGGCTAATCAGTCTTTGAGCGCCGCATCCGCCTTAATATAGCGGCGACGCTGATAGTATTGAATATGCCTGCATGCTTCACAAATGCACAAACGGCTGTAAATCAGTGGCCTGTAAAGTCTGTATTCTCGCAGCGTACAGCAGACCGAAAGTATAACGCGGCTTCACCTACCGTTCTCCGCGTGGACTGTAATGCACCCGCCCATAACCATTGCCTTGCCGCACTACATATGAAAGTCAAGCTCGTGATCTCTGACGATCATTGCCGCATCGTGCTATCCATGTGCTGCAGTCTGATGTCCTCCCTCTTTGTACAATGCTATGCTCCTCCCCTGCATCTAGTGATCTGGCTGCTTTCCTTGCCTTGACAAACGCAGAGTCTTGTCAACGACAAGCTTACGGCCTATGCTGTAGATTGCAGCACCTATGGCAGCGGCCAAGACAACACCAAGTGGGATCAACTCCGGAGGAATCTTCTTGAGAGTACGCAGACGCTGGGAGATTGTGTGCGCTGCGGGCGTTGTTAGTGACTGGACACGGTCTTCGGGTCGCGGAGTCTTATATACCAGATTGCTCCTCCTTCTGTAAAGCCGTCAGTATGTGCTCATACGCACATTCCTCTGCCATCTATGCTTACTGGGACTGCCATTCTCCTCGAGCTGGTCTGGAAGTTCCTTGTCATCTGGCCGGCGCGGGTGCGCAGAAGCGCGGCTGGCTGCTGGCGCAGCATGTTGGCCGCGAGGAATCGTGTGGACTGCATGCTTGTACTCGTATGGGAGTGTTGGTGGTAGAGTGAGTGGAGAGTGTGTCGTCGCTGACGGGAGCTCCAATGCGAGCTTGACGTGAGGGAACATGGGAACATGGGCACATGGGAACGTGCCTGCGGAAAGAGCCGCGTGCGGTAATCCCTGCTGTGGTTGGCTGACGAGCTCGCTCCTTCTTCAGACGACAGCATCATTCATTGGCGATACTCTACACCACAGCGACGAAGCACCACCACGAACACTCCGATACCGACCCAAAACTACCGCCAAAATGTCTGACGATGAGGAGCGCGTCACCATGCCCTTCAAGTTCGTAACAGGTATGATGCCACGCGAAACCGCATGCTCAGTGAAGCGCCGCTAACATATGTCGCAGCCGGTACGTAACTCTAACCAACCTCAGAACCCTCGAGAAGCATCGGAAATGCTGCCACGGCTATATCGCACGAATCCGAGCACGATCTGACTGTCTCAGGCTTCGATGCCCGCTTCCCGAACCAGAACCAGACCAAGCACTGCTGGCAGAACTACGTCGACTACCACAAGTGCATTCTTGCCAGGGGCGAAGACTTCAAGCCTTGCCGCCAGGTATGAGAGAAATGAAAGAGGAAAGAAAGAGGGCAGGAAACTGATACTGTACAGTTCTACCTTGCCTACCGCTCTCTATGCCCTGCATCATGGACAGGGCGCTGGGATGATCAAAGAGAGAAGGGAACCTTTCCCACGAGATTGGACCAATAGACGCGGCATGGTTATATGAAGGAATACATCGGGGGAAGGCGTGAGTGAACTTGAGGCAATGATTTCCCAACGGCAACTCTGCTTCATTGCAGCGTCTGTGTACATATGCACCACGTACGAGCTCAAGAGATGGTTCAAGATTTGTTTCTCGCAATCCAAACATGAAGGCTCAATGGTAGTCGACTGCGTTGGCCAGCTGAGTCGGAAGTTTGGAGCCCTCGACAGCCCATGGTACCAGCCTCCTACAGTATCACAGTCAGGTGAAGGTGTCTGTTCGAGGCTGCAGTAAAAGCGACGGTCGGCGAAAGAAGATGATAAGGCCAAGGACCGTTGGTGAGACGCATCCCTCATGCGGCTCATAGCCGTTACCACTGTACAGATAACGCACCGACGAAGTGGCGCCTGTCATTGACTTCAGACCGACTACTTGCCGACCATGCGATGCTCGGATTTGCTGAAGTACCCGTTGCTCGCCTTTCACAAAAGCGGTAGTAGTATCGTAGTCTGCTGACTATGACAGCCCTGCTGCATGGTGATGCTTCGTCCTTTCCTCGCAAGATAAACTCGCGTGCACCCCTGCTCGCGTACTGGTGCCTGAAGCACGTACAAGTGGCGAGCGACTTTCTCTCGACTTCATCCCCCTCACCTTTCCTCTCACAACATCCTCCTCCTCAGAGGCCTTAAAAGCCACAGACGATCGACACCACAGCCGGCACATCCCTCTTTCACCATGACACAGAACACGACCAGTGCCGTCGTAGCATGGTGAGATCGTCCCCTATCGTGTCGCATGCAGGAACTCACAACGTATAGGGCGACACCGGTACGTCCGGACAAGCTCGGCGAGGCTCTCGAAGCATACGTAAGGGCGGCGCCAACGCTCAACACTCTTCGTCTCTGCCATCGATTCGGCCAAGGCTCGAAAGCGCACATCACCAAGCTTCCGGTGGAGCTTGAGCTACTTATCGAGGCACTGATCATCAAAGCTGCCAAAGCGCAGATCGAACAAGACTTGTTGGATTCACACGAATACCCATTCCCGCCATCTTGGTCTTCCGCCTTTCGCCACTTCGAAGGAGATTGTGCGCCTATGGACCACATGCCGGACATATGGTCTCCACTCCACGACCAAGCCTCTGTTGATCCTATGGACTTTTTGTACGTCCTGCGATGATGACAATTACTATGATCCCGCAAAGTGCCCGACACGTTGTCGGGCTGACGACCCAGAGCTTTGCTGGACTTGTGCGCAGAAGCTCGACGCGGACAGCTGCATGAACACGTGCAATGCCATGGTGCTTCAAGCAATGAACGATGTTTTCTTGGGGTGGGGAAGCATTGAATGGGATGATGATGACTGCGAAAGCTGGAGGAAGAGGATCGACCCAGATGGTGACTTCGCGAAATATGCAGAAGTAGGCATTGATCCTCGCTCAACTTCCGACCCCAACACGTGTGAACTGACTGTCAGGTCTTGCGACGCCACTTTGGCCTCACCGTACACTTCATCGAGACGAGGATCGCCGAAGAAGACAACGAGTCATGGCCTCGCCGCCTCAACCACCGCTACCATAGCCACGACAAGCTCAAGACTACTCTCTGCTATCTCACCCTGACACCACATCTCGTGCCAGCGAAGATCTTCGTACCCAGCGACCTGGAAACAGACCTCGGTACAGTCTGCTATTCAGCAGCTCAAGCAGTGACTGTTCCTCGAGAAATACTTTCAGGCCTGCGTGAAAGCGAACACTTCAAGTTTCGCCGCGCGATGAATGTCCTTGGGCTGAAGCCTTACCTTCACCCAAGCCAGCGAGGCAATGTGAAGGCGGCTCAATCGCCGACCGAGGCGACCACCACTACCTCTGCTGCTGATGGTATGGCACAAGTCTTGTGAGGTCCTTGATCGACATCGCTAATCCTCCTCGCAGCACTGAACCAAGACTGGCCGCAGCTGACATTCATGTTTCAGAGCGAAGTGATAGATTAGGTGTAAGCAAGCGTACAAATCGCAATAATTAGGAAGAGGGAGCACGCTTCGCTTAATCTGGAGAAATGGCCCCACCAGTATCACTCTCAGGCGGGAGCTACAACGTGCCGAGATCTACATGTTGTTGCTGTACATAGCTTCACATTCTGCTCGCCTTCGCTGCAATAGAACAGCCGGTGGGCTGTCTTCCTCACATCTCCTCCTTCGCCTCAAGCGCAGCACTCTTGCTCAATGGACCATTGAGCACCATCAAGCTCATAACTTCATACAGCGTATCGGCGGCCGCCATAGTAGTCAGCTCAGCATTCGTATCATAAGCCGGTGCCACTTCAACCACGTCCGCTGCCACCAGATTGATCCCCTTCAGACCCCTCACAATCGTCCTCAACTCCCTCGTACTCCACCCACCAGTCTCCGGCGTTCCCGTGGCCGGGGCGAAGGCAGGGTCAAGGGTGTCGATGTCTATTGACAGATACACAGGGTTTTCGTGTCCCACTCGCTCGTGAATCTTCTTGATGATCCCCTCAGTCCCGATCGTGTCAATCTCCCTCGCCTCCACAATGTGGAAGCCGCAGTACCCGTCGTTCTCGTAGTCACTGAGACCAGAGAGGGTAGTACGGATTCCAGCGTGGATGTTCGTGTCGTTACGCAGAAGACCCTCCTGTGCGGCGTGGTAGAAGTAGGTCCCGTGGTTGATGGAGGCGATCTTGGAAGGCGCGCCACCGAAGACTTTTGGGCGCCAGGTGTCGAGGTGGGAGTCGAAGTGGATGACGGTTATGGGGCCATAGGCGCGGTTCATGCTGCGGAGGAGTGGGAGGGTGATGGTGTGGTCACCGCCGAGGGTGATGACTCGAGGGAGGGTCTTGCCGTGCTTGGAGATGCCCGGGAGGGAGGCGTTCGTGGCGGGCTTGCGCATGAGCACGCTGTTGTGGCCTTCTTCGATCTGGTGGAGAGCCCAAGTGTTGTCGTATCTGGTGGTGTGAACTACGGATTCGTTGACTTGAGGCACCTTACTTACGATGTCACTGGAATGTCACCACAATCGATGACCGTCGCCCAGTCGTTGAACGGATTGGCATCCAATGGAACATTGTATCCGCCGCTAAATCGTACCTTCCGTGAGCCTCACCTCACGATCGTTGTAAGCGTGTGTGTACGTACTAGAGATTCAGGCGGCGACTACCCTGTCTGATTCCGCTTGGACCGAAACGAGCTCCTGGTCGGTACGAAGTGCCTGTGTCGAATGGCGCCCCGATGAAAGCAATGTCGTACTTCACCTCATCTGTCGCAAGGCAGGGAGAGTACTGGATTCGTCCGAAGGTTGAGATGCCCGAGAAGACGGAATCTGCCTGTGATGACGATCAGCTCTTGATCCTCTACAAAGCGAACTCAAGCTGTGCTCACCTGAGTTCCGCCGTCACCTGGCAGCGTGTTGTACCACAAGCTCTTGTGCGGTCCTTGAAGTGGTTCCTGATCACTGCCATGATCGCCATGAGCCCTTACAGCAGCTGCAAAAGCAGCAATTGTTCCCAGGATTTTCAACATCGTGATCGTCAAACAGAGCAAGCAGACCATCTCGCCCAACAGCAGGATCACCAGGCCGAAAACTTGGGCCACCCTCCTGCTTATACTTACAGCGCCCAATGCCTACAATCTTCACGGGCAATGGCCCCTCGATTGTTCTTACCTAACATCTAACAACGTACTGCCATTCACAGAGAGCTTTTCCAGAGAGCTTTCGGCAAAGCTTGCTGCAGCTGCACGATCGCGAGCTCATGATGTCAAGGTGATCAGAGGCTTGCCATGCTTTCCTTGTTCCTGGATGATAGGCAGTGTTCGGCAGACGAGTCCATGTGCAGGTGCCGCTGCTGTTACGTGGTAGACGCAGACTGGCGAGACTGGGCACGCGTGGCAGGCATCTTGCATGAGAGGCGGCATGGGATTTAGTCAATGGCTCTTGTCAATGGCAGTGCTTGATCGAGGCCGTAGAAAGATTGTGTCCAGAGATAAGAAGTGGGGAGCTCGAGAAGGAAGCTCGATCGTAGGCCAAGATGGAGCTTACCGGGATGTTGCTGTGAGGTGCCAGATGGAAACCATGCGAGGAAGCTAGCAAACGCATGATCGTAACTATATACTCGAAGGGGTTCATCAAGGTTGCCATCGCTCGTGATTGTCGTGTGAGCTGTACAAGGACTGTAAGCGCCGATACTAGGCCAGAAGCAATGCGAAACAGCTCCGAGGATGAAATCACCTACGACGTGGTAAAGCGGATAACATGCATCGTACCTATCGCTATCTTGCAGGGGGGCTCACCGCGTCACGGCCTATCTTCGCCGCCCTGTTCGATCACGTCGTCATGATCCATTCGGCTGAAGGCATACTCAACCTGCTTATCCCAGTTGCTGAGTGCCACAATCGCCCACTCGATAATGCCGACCAGATAGAGCGCGATGCATTGGCCCACCCAGAGCCCGGCGAGGCCCCAGCCGCCTCGTTTCGCGAGATAGATGCCGAGTGGCAGAGCACCGCAGTAGTAGCTGACAATGTTGACGATAGCACCAACGTGCTGTCTGCCCATGCCTCTCAAGGCGCCGCCGCATGACCCGTTGAGCCCGTCCGCAATCTGGAACAGAGCCACATATGGAAGCACCTCGGCAGTGAGTCTGACTACATGGTCATCGTCGTTGAAGAGCCTTGCGAAATTGCTCTTGCTCGCCATCAGAACTGCTAGGACGATAGCGCCAAGGACCATTGAAAGTACAGCCGCAGTATTGGCTGACAAGGCAGCTCCTTTGGCGTTTCTTGACCCGAGTAGATTCCCGATCCTCGATGATGTCGCAACTCCAACGCCAAATGGAATAGTGTTCATTACTTGATCAGCGGTCATAATGACAGACTGCGCTGCGAGCGGAATTGTGCCCAATTGTCCAGCCACAATAGCGACGATCTCGAACGCCCACCATTCGGTGCCAACGTGAACGACTCCAAGAATTGCTATGCGCGCAAAGCTGAGGATGTTGTTGAAGCAGCGTCGGTCGAAGCCGCCCCAACACTCATAGCCAGCTACAAATCTGCAGTAGGCTAGCAAGAGCAAGAGAGAAAGCCAGTAGCTGATTCCTGTCGCGAGCGGTGCGCCCATGAGGCCGAGTTTGAACGTATATATGAAGAGATAATTGAGACCAGCATTGATAGGAGACGTGATCAGAAGCACGTAGGTTCCCGGACGCATGATCTGCTGCGCTTGTAGGTACTTCTTCATGCATTCGAAGTAGATGTAGCCGAATCCGCCCGGTATCAACATGCTGAGGAACTTGGCCGAGTCTCGTGCAATATAGTCTTCTTGCCCGAGCGCTTTGAAAACTGGTTCCGAGTGAAGCCAGAGTACAGCGACTGGTATGTAGAATATCGTCAAGACCACAAAGGCGCGCTGCAGAATGATGCCAAGGTCGTGCTTGTTCTTGCTCCCGGTGAAAGATGCCGACGCCAGTGTGTCGATGGCGGTGGTACCTCCCATTCCTATGAGCCAAGCAGTAGCCATAGCAAACATGTAGCTGAAGGCAGCTACTGCCAATGCTTCTGGGCTGACTCGTCCCACGATGAGGACTGAGATAGTTTGCAACGAGTTCTGCAAAGTGTAGGCGAGGATAACCGGGATGGAGCCTTTGAATAGAATCCAGAATTCAGGCAACACTCGTTTGGGCCATGGGGTCTCCTCGATCTCTGAGATATCGCCATCAAATCTCTCCTCATCCTCTGGCTGAGGAAGCAGAGATGTCGTTTCGTCTGCTGGCTTTGAGGTCGAAGCACATTTAGATCTGTCGGGCTGTAGAAACCGTGACAGCCACGATTTAGCACTTCTGAAGTCATCCTGGACGCGTTCCATTGTTGGTACGGTGGGCGTAGTGTCGTCGAGAACGATGGCACTTGGCCAGTTGTCAATATGAAATGCAAGATACGTGAGTATAGACCTTACTAAGTCAGCGGTGGATCTCCTTGGATGTTCAGGCTAGACCAGCAGAAGAAGTCTTCACGGATATTTCCAAGCCATGTCCGAAATGCCACAGAGAACCCAGTCAGTCAGACACCGCAATGCGCAATGCCCTTCAGCAAGATACACGTAACAGCTGAGGCAAGATGCCCAGCATCCGAGCACACATGGCCATTTAACCTTTAGTTATGGATCTCACGCGCCAGTGAGGTCGCAGTCTGGCCCAGAGGATGAGCAAAGGGCGTAGCTGTGAGAGCTGTGTTAGTGGAGCCTCTGCAGAGGCTTATCGCGGACGCCGGGAACAGCTCATTAGTCACACAAACATGCCGCCAGCAATGTGTAGGCTCTGAACCTGCGAAAGTACGTAGGTACTGGGAGCGTGAGCTTGACTTTGTTCTCCGATGGCTCGTGCTTGTATCACGTGTAGGCCATGACTTCCTTCCACGTGCCCCCTCTTGATATAAGTTTAGACTCGCGATTTTCGCGAAGCCCAACAACAGAACCGCCTGATGCAGAATGAAGCTCGTGAAAGGCACGAGAGCCGTGACGCCTCGGATCACCCAATCAATGGGGCGCAGTCAAGCTGCAGAAGTCAAAGTGCGCCTCCTGTAGACCATGTTCCGATGGGCAATGATACGGTGGCAAGCGCGAGGTGCGGTAGACACCTGCTATACACAGCAATGCACTTTATACATTGAGACTCCATCAGGTAATCACGCGAGACAGCCACAACAGCTCACGCAGAGCAGGATATCAAAGAAATCACCTTGCAAAGCGACACACTTGGACGACTCATAACGCGATGGAATATCCTGCCTTGAATTACGGTGTCCGGTCAGACTCCCGAACTCCGGTGTTATCACGGACAATGGTACATCTTTTGCTAGACCAGCTTCTTTCACCTTTCCATCGAAAGATTGCGTTCCTCCTTGAAATGCACCTTGTCGGCGACTTTCCAGGGTGATGTACTGGTCGTCTACGTGTCCTTGTCACATCGACACAGTGGCTCTGATTGTGCACTTCGTCCGGAGCCATTCAACGCCTTTGCGCCATCTCCTAGACCTCCAGGCTTGGAGACATCATGGCGGGCGACACATGTAAACATGAGGATGACATCGACATTCGGACGTCTCTCAAACGGATCTATCGCACCCGCACGATGTCTATATCACAGGAAGATGAATGTTCCGAAAGGACGCGATTTCTACCAGCGCAGCAGGTCCCAAGTCGACCACGTCTGATCAGAAAGAACACGCTACAATCGCCACGCTCGACTATGGTGCTGATAATAGTCGTGGTCATGCTCACATCATTCGGCGATCAGCTCAGGCAGAGTCCGGAAACACGCATCTTTGAAAGTGTAATCTGTTACCGCTACTTCGAGACTGCGGATCCAAGTAAACTCAATGCCGGTCGAGATGTGGTGGCTCCTGGCGCGATTGGAGGCGTGGACGAGATGTGGTGCAAAGCAGATGCTGTGCAAGACGATCTAGCAATGCTGTATGGGTATCAGAACTTCCTAGATGGCTTCCCAGCGCTTCTGTTAGCACTTCCATTCGGCTGGGCAGCCGACCGCTTTGGACGATGGCCATTCCTGTTCGTTGGGTTGATCCAGATTGCTGCGCGCGCCATCTGGGTTCAGTTCGTTACCTGGAGCTGGCAGGCGTTCGACATCCGTCTTACGTGGGCTCAGTCTGTATTTGCGATCTTGGGTGGCGGCGATGCAACGATGTCAGCCTACTTCTTCACGGCCATATCAGACATCACACCCGAACAAGATCGTGCTGCTGCATTCCTTCGTGTCGGGGCTGCAAATATGGCTGCCAATCTTTGCATGTCGCCTCTAGCAGCTGCTCTCATGACGATCAATCCTTGGATTCCAGCTGTTATGGGTACTATGCTGGAGCTCTTGGCGGCGGCCCTGTGGCTACTCGTACCTGAGACTTTGGACTACTGTCGCCAATCGCCCACCGAGTCGCCAGACATCGTCGCTGAAGAGACTGAACAACTTCGTGATCACGAGCACGTTTTTGCGAATTTGGTCAAAAGACAGCTAACAGCAGTCCGATCCGCCATATCGTTCCTCACGGATGACTGGCGCGTGCCTGCCCTGGTTCTCCCGTTCGCCGCCCACATCCTCCTAGCCAGCACCGGTCGTCTAGTGCTTCAATACGTGAGCAAGCGCTATGCGCTGACGTTTGCGAAGGGAACCTTACTGATCACCGTCCGCAATGGCGTCACTGTGCTCCTCCTCTTCGTCATCTTGCCGTGGCTCTCAAAGGCTGTAATGCGAAGGTACGGTCTATGCAGTCAAAGAAAGGACCTATATCTTGCGCGGGTGTCCCAGATCTTAGTGGCGCTGGGATGGATCGCTGTCGCTGTAAGTCCCAACGTGGCTACGGTCGCTGTCAGCTTGTCACTCGCGAGCTTTGGGTCCGGCGCTGCATTACTCATCCGAAGCTTCCTGACGACCCTGCTTCCTTCACATCATATTGCCAGGGTGTACAGCGTGATCAGTGTGATTGATAGCCTAGGCATTATGTTCGGAGCACCTCTACTGGCCGGCCTCTTCTCAGAGGGACTGACCTTGGGTGGGGGCTTGGTCGGGCTACCGTTCTTCTTCGTTGGATTGCTCTCTGCATTCTTTGCAGCACTGCTGTTCGTCGTAGGCCTGCGGGGGGGAGAAGGCCAGGAAACACGAAGATGAAGCCGAGTGATGTGTTGTTTTATATACGCCCTTTGACTGTTGCACCCAACATGAACCAGATCGAGCGCGTCACATCCACGAGATACTCCGTCTACAACTTGGAAGTTGTTAGCATTGTGCAACAAATTTCGAGCGCTACCAAGCTCGTCGAGACAGTGAGCAGATGGCCGAACTACAAGAGGTTCATCGACTGCTCTTACTGCGAACTGCACCACCAAGGAACCCTTTGATGTCGCGCCTTGTCGACGCTCCAGCCGGCAATGAATGTCTTGTGCTACTATGGTAGAGGTCAGGCGAACGAGCATAGCCCAGCGCGGTCTGGGAATATGTACTCTCCCCAGTCAAATCTCGGCGCAGAGTGATCGAGACATTCGGAGAGGGAGTAGGTATAAGCAGACGGGCAATGCTCATGTCGACCATAAGTATAAAGCTACTCTGAACGAACCCACAGGATTTCGGAACAGAATGCCGCGCTCTTCAGAAGGTTCATCACAGCATCAAGGTCAGAAGGGCTAGTGGTTGGATGCTATCAACCACGTAGATGCCTCTTGACAGAGGTTCTCGGATCGGAGTGCGCAGCTGTGTCATTAACCATACCCTGGTATTCATACAGCTGCCCTACAGCGTTCTGTTGTTCACCTAAAAGCCAGTACTAGCCTTTCGCCTTCTGCGCGATCGTACCTTTCTCGTGTCATCATCATCATCGCCGGCATCATCGCCCTCGCAGTTTTCGCCGCCCAAAAGCGCCCTCTCCCTTGCATGCGGCATTGTTCTTGCCAGATGGATTGTCGCCAGCGTACTCAATGCAGAGCTTGCCACACCACTTGCATTGACGCCAGATAGCGTAGCAGTGTCCCCGTTGACTGGCTGAATTGCTGAGCAAGATCGGTTAGTCTTGATCGCCCGTCCGTAACAATCATATCTGAATCGAACGCCTCACCGACAAACCCCTCAACATTGCTGGCAGTAATGTCACTCGCCTCGAAAATGCGCTTCTACTTACTGCAGTTCGCGCCACAAGAAGCGTAGAAGTTCCCCGAGTCGCCCACAGTGCAGCCGGATACCTTGAACGTGCCACCAGCATCATGTCGGAAGACTTTGTTATCCGCGCTGAAGGCACCGCCGCCAGTCACCACCGTCGTCGTCTCGCCCTCGCCCTGCCTCTTGATACTGAATGCATCCTCACAGACATCCTATCCAAACAGAAATATGTTAGCGATCCTCGAACGTCCCGCGGTCTTGCCTGAGACAGACAATGCCTTTTGCCGTATCCACTGACCAGCTTCCAAACATTCTTGAGAGTGCACGCGCCAAAGCAGTGGACTTCCCCCTTCTGGTGGGGCCCGATCATGACGTTGGAGAGAGAGGCGCCATGTTCGAGGACAAAGACTGCGTCTCCTCGCCGCCATCCTTGCCAGTGCAGCCGCCCTTGGTGTCATGTTGAACCATGTCCGAGGAGAGGACTGTCTTGCCCTTGGATGTTGGTGCCCCTGATTGAGCGAAGGCTGACGTTGCCGCGAGGGCGAAGAGGGTTGTGACCACGGTGCGCATGGTTTGGGATCTCTCCGGGTGCGGATAGCAGGGTTAGGGGAAGGATTATTGCTTGTTGCGAGGATATGGAAAGGTCGTTCGTACAGGAATGAGTACAAACGCGAGGGAGGGCTCAGACAAGAGAAAGTCAACTGATATGCCATTGATACAAGCGGAGTCCGCCGTTATCACTTCGATGCACACTTCAAGAACCAAATCGCTGGACATGAGCCACTAAGACAGCAGGTCCAGCCAATGCCCTCACGTGGATGGCGATAATGGTCAAATCCAGACAGCAATGTGCTTGTTGCTAGGTTAGTCACGCTCCAGAGTGAGTGCAATGCCATCAACCAAAGCACGTTTGGGCACATGCGAGAAGATAGCCACTAGTGCCTGCTGAACTGCGGGCGAGTTCTATTGGGGAGGTATAGGATGAACGGTGTCCAGAGCTAGAGCAGAGCGTAGGCAGAATTGCACGCTTATGACATTTCCAACCCACTGGTGACTTTTGAGACTTTTGCCAAGCGAGGCGACGTCGACTGCTGTTTCATTAGGCCTCCACTCTTCACGAGCACTGCAGCCAGCTCATAGCGCATCAACTGTCACTTACTGGTCATGAACAGGGGTATATCGAACGCAATGCAAGGTGGTATCAAGCAGTCCGCACCTTGACCTGAGCTGGCGAGCATACCAGATGACAGGTCGAGAACCAGTGGCAGCCCAGTGCGACGCAACGTGTTTTGATGGTCCTATTGTCCCCAGAAATTCCGGGTCTATCGTTCCTAGTCGCGCAATGCAGCATCAAGACTCAAGCCCTCGGAGAAAACGATTTCGAGCGGAAGTGAGTACTCTAACGATCGGCTGCATATCGCAAAAAGAACCGGAGCTATCGAACGGCATCGTCGTGTCGCTCGAATTTTGCCCGTGTTTGAGCATGACACATCTAGTCGGCGCTGGTCGCTGGGCACAACAAGCAACATCTCATCGGCTCTTCCAAGCACGTGGTGGCCTATTGGGATTGTCCACTGGTCATCGTGTGCCGTATAGAGGAGCCGTCGGCCATCGTGCCGGTAGTTTGATATCGTGTACTTATGGTCATTTTGTTCAGTGCGCAACCCCACATGCTGGATGGCAAGGCGAATGTTCGGTCAAGCCATAAGACCAGGAATGCATGACATGTCTTCTCCGGGTTCTCCACAACGCTTTCCCATGTGTTGCGTCTTGGAGGTGCAGTCTGTGACTCGGCTGCGGTAGGGAGGCTATCTGAATAGTCGTCATGACCTGCTTTGTTGATTGCACGAGCTTGCCCGCGACGGCCGGGATGAAAGCCGAAGTCGGTAGGATAGCCCGAGCAAAATTTCGTAACGAGCGAAGTGAACAGACGAAAATCGCGATAGGGGGAAGACTCGTGCACAACGTACAATTGCATGTTTATTCACTTCCATGTCGACATTAGAGAGGAGGTGCAGGAGACTGTGTGGGTTGCTGCTGTTCTTTAAGCTCACAGAGTCAGGTCTTGCAGCACTGCTTACCGCCAGTGTAGCGAAGAGAAGCGTCAAATGGAGTGAGTGGTCAGCAGTCGTACAACGTACCGACATGGTCCACGATATCCTTGCACGACGGTCTTTCCAAGTTCACATCCAGTAATGACTTCGAGCTGCTGTGTTATGGCCTCAGTCTCAGGTTCAAAGCTTGAGG
Organism: Mycosphaerella arachidis; assembly: GCA_001297265.1. Classification (NCBI taxonomy): domain Eukaryota; kingdom Fungi; phylum Ascomycota; class Dothideomycetes; order Mycosphaerellales; family Mycosphaerellaceae; genus Mycosphaerella; species Mycosphaerella arachidis. The sequence goes on from LIHB01000003.1 coordinate 297,243, forward strand.
GTTTTTGGACGTACGACACTATAACAATCATCTTCTCCCAACTCGGTCGCAAGCCTTCTCTCTCCCTACGCCTTGCCATCCTAGCACAAAGAAGTTTAGTGCAACGCCAGAGTGGTGCATGCTTACAACTTTCATTAGCGCATGCGCTGCCGTAAAGACGACCGACCGTTTAGACCTCTTCGATCTCTCCTTCCTCAGATCCTGACTGAAGGGCAGGCTCTTCATCCTTCAGCACACCTGCACTCTCACCGCGGCGTGATCGCTGGAAGCTTTTAGTACACTGAGTACGAACGTAGCAAAAATTGCGACTTACCTTGCTTTCACGCATGCTGCCGTCAGACTCGCGGCGCTTGCGCACAGATCCAGGACGGCTGCCAACGGCATCTTCATCACCATAGTCCAAGGTCTTACCCTTGTCGCGCGGGTCAGCGCGACTAATGTAGCTGCGCTCACGCTCCAACTCCCTCTCGCGTCTCTCGCGCTCGTAGACGGATACGCCATCTCGGCGATCGTGTCTCCGATCGTCCTCACGTGAAATGTATCGATCATCGCGACGATCACGTGGTGGAGTGAGGCCGAACGACGGCTTGCGGTATGATCTCTCGCGGGCTTCCTGAGCCTTGCGTCTGTCAGCTTCGTAAGCATCAATCTCAGGAGTACGAGTGCGGTGGCGACGATCTCTAGAGCGCTCACGATCATCACGCCGTGAGCCATTCCTATCGTCCCTGTCACGGCGTGCTCTGTCGCGGTCATGCTCGTCTCTCTCCTTTAGTCGGCGCATGAACTTCTCGTAGGCGATTGCCCTCATGTCGTCATCAGCGGCTTCCCAGTCGCGGTTGCCTGCAAGCAAACGTGCAACATCTTCCAGAGTATCCTCAACCCGGATCGCTGGTCTGTTCCGCTTCATCTGGGTCCTGATGCCATCGATAATGTCTCGCTTAAGGCGCTCTGCATCGAGCTTGCTGTCTTCGTGGCGCTTCTTGATTTTATCCATGAGTCGAGAAAATATGAGGTTCAACTCGTCGTCTTTCAGAGAAGAAGTCTTCGGATGAGACTGCATGACATCCATGAACTGGTCAAAGGTGGTGTGGAGGGTCATCTCGTAGCGTCTCTCTTCCAACACATCCATCGCGTCGTTGCGCTTGGAGCGCAGCTTGCGCTCTTCGTCCTCGACAACATCCCAAAACAAGTCAAGAGGGTCGCTGCCGGGCAGACCAACATAGTTGGTGAAGCGTGGGTCGTCGGCAAAAGATGGGTGCACGTCCTGCCACTTGCTACCGGCTTTGATCTTGCCTTCTCTCAGCTTCTCGTTGAGCAATTGTCTGAAGCCATCGCGAGCTTGGCGCTCTCGACGACGCTTCAAGCGCTTCTCCTGCTGTAGCTTCTCATTGGCGACTCGCTCCAACGCCTTCATGTGGTTCTCAAACGCGTAGAACACGTCTAGCTTGTTGAGTGCGCGGAAGATATCTTCGGAAACAAATCGCTCGCTCGTGGTGATCTTCTCTTCGGCGTCGTTCCATCTGGTGTCAGGGTCGATGATCAGTACTCTGAGCATGGAGTCGAGCTCCGCTATGGCCGTCTTGCGACGAGCAGACTCGTCCTCCGCGTGCTTCTTCTTCAGCTCAAGGATGTACTCATCGAACATGCGCTTCCGCACGTCGTCGTCGCCAGCCTGCTTGAAGACGTACTCTCCCTCGATGATTGGTCGAGCAGTCTTCCAGCGGGTGTAATGCTTGATGTCATCGTGGGTGTGGAGCATCTTGCGGAAGTCTTCACGCAGCTTCTCTTTGCGCTCCTTCTCCTTGCTCTTCTCTTGCGCACGTACTTCTTGGCAGTACTCTTCGTAAGCAATCTTTCGCTCCTTAGGATCCTTGATGGCGCGATACTCTCGATCGCGAACGACGAGACGCAAGGCATCCTGCCACTCGGTGTCGGCTGTGATGTTGTGGCGCTTGAGCAGCTTGAAGAAAGCTTCCTCCGCCTGCTCATTCGTAGCATAATCAGGCTCGTCAGTCTTTGCTGGCATTGGTCCTCTGAATCCGATGTCGTCTCGTCTGTTCTCCCACGGATTGCCACCGCCACCACCTCTTGGGCCCTCGCGATCAAAATTTGGCTTCTGAGGGAGACCAATCATACGATCATCCCTCCTCGTCATGCGGTCTTCGGATCTATCTGGCCGGCCGTGATCCTGGCCACCACCTGCTACGAAGTCTGGAGGGGCGTTTTGGCGAGGCGCCTGATCCATGACGGCTGGTCTGTCCCATCGTGTTTCCTTGGTGACTTTGTTGTAGTAGTATGTGCGGCCATCGGGTGCTTTTGCTTCGCTCCAATCGCCAGCACTGCCGTTCGGTCCTGCTGGTGTGGCCGGGGCGTCGAAGTCGGCGGGCTTAGTCCATGATGTTTGCTTCGTCTGCTTGTTCCAGAAGTATGTGCGGCCGTCTGGTGCGGTTGCTTCGGCCCAGGCGCTCATGTTTGATGCGTAGGAGATAATTGTTGTTTCGGTAAATGAATGGCGCGCTCAATTGGCAAGGGGCGGAGTGCGTGACTGCAGCCTATGCAATATTGTGGACAATTAATGCAGCTCCGTGAAGACTTAGCAAGACAGCAGCGCGAGGTTCATGGCGATGCGGTCGTGGTTCAACGGCCGTGGTCAAAGTGGAGTCTGAAGCTCAAAAAAGCGTAAGTAAGGCAAGCGTGTCACGTGACAGAGAACGGGCAATTTACTGTGCAGATGCCACAGATCGCTTCGAGACACTCTACAGTATCCACACAGCCGAAGGCACCGCGCAGCGATCATCCTTCAGCCGCGGTTTGATAGAACACGCCAGTGACATTGAGTGTTGTCGATGCAGTGATATAGATATCATTCTCCACGCCATGCTACCCTGGAGTGCTATAGTCCTTATACCGACAGTCTCTACCGCAAACCAAGAGCTGCTATCCCCATACGTTTCCAAACAAATCGTCCTGGTTGCCACCCAGACCGCCCTGCTTAGGACCGGAGGTAGTAGCGACAGGGCTTGCGTGATTCCAGCCGCCAAACTCTTCGTCCTGCTGCACGGAGAAGCCGCTCGCACTAGTAGACACGGCAGGCTTGGCCGGCTCTGGATTGCCCCAACCAGAGTCGAAAGGCGTCTGGACGCTGGTCATTGCTGGCGCGGGAGCTGATTTGAAAGTTGATGGCGAAGTCGCTGCTTGTGGTGGTGCGGGCTTAGCAGCTACTGGTGCGGGATCTGGTGTCGCCCAAGCATCGTTCGAGCCCCAGACATCGTTACTACTCATCGCGAAACTCGAGTTGGTTTGCGCGGCCTTTGGCGCGGGCGCTGAGGCTGGTGTTGGCTGCGAGAGGTTGAAAGCCGAATAGTTGATTTGTGGTTGTACAGGCTGTGGCTGCACAGCTGACTTCGGCTGAGGCGCCGGGGATGACATGTCGAATAGATCACCCATCGAGCTGCTTGCAGCTGGAGGGCTCTTCGAAGGGGCCGCCGATGGTGCTGAGGAGAAGTCGCCGAAGTCGGCTCCGAAGCTGTTACTTGGTTGTCGTGTCGTAGTCTGTTGTACGGGAGGTGGAGTCTGCTTGGGCGGTGGCGCAGGCTTAGCATCGAAGAATCCGCCACCTGATAGTGGAGGCGGAGACTTCACTTGCGAGGCTTGTCTTGAGTGGCCACTTGGAGGTGCGAAGTTGGAGAATGGTGTAGACTTTGGCTGAGCTGCTGGCGCACCGAATGACAGAGAGCCGAATGCATCTCCCAGACCACCCAGTGCTTGAGCATTGGATTGCTGCTGCGTTGGGGAAGCCAGAGGGGAAGATTGCATTCCCGAGAAGGCGTCGGCAGCAGGCTGTGGTGCAGGTGCGGCGGGCTTCGATGCGTAAAGAGACAAGATTGACTGCTTGAGATTTGATCGCTCCGGTGCGCCACCAGGAGTACTTGGACCGGTGCTCGATGGTCTTGCTGGTGCTGCTGATTGTGTTCCGCCAAAGAAGTCGAATCCCAGCAAGCTTTCGCCAGGCTTGGTCTGCTTTGGCGCGGCTGCAGGTGCTTTGGGTGGACCCGACCTACTGATCGAAGGCTCAGTTGTGTTTGGTCGTGCAGGCTGAGGCGCTGGATCGTCTCCGAACAGGTCCATCTGTGGTGCTCTTGATGGAGGAGGCACGATTCCTGCTCCACCTCCATTCCGTATACTAGCACTTCGCTCTCGCTCCTTGACCTTCTCTTGCACCACATTCAACGGCACATCGTCGTCATTGCCGTCGTCCAATGTGCTCGGATCGGGCATAGGCCCATCCATAACCCACCGCTTGCTGTCGTACTTCGTTCGGATGAAGTTCTCGATCTTGGCCTCATTCGGTACGTGGCCTTCTGCCAGCTTGTGCTCCCAGTATTTGTTCGCTCTTGCATTGCCCCACTTGATCATGCTCTGCATCTGCTCGTCCGTCCATGAGTCCAGATCGACCGACTTGACTCTCGAGATGTGTGTGCCCATGCCGCGGTGAATGCCCGAGCATCGGATGCAGATGAAGACACCAAGATTCCAGCTCGCCCATCGTGGATGTTTGTTCCGTTTGCAGTCTGAGCATGTCTTGTTCGCTTCGAGCTTGACGAGTTGCTTCAGTGTTGCACGGTTCTGCTCCGCCTTGTCTGGGCCCGCTGGTCGACGGGACATCGTCGCAGATTGCTCGTGCCTTGTGTGACTTGAGGACGCGCAGCGATGTTGAGGTAGGCCGAAGGTGGAAGTCAGATCCCAAGGTTCGAGGCAATATGTACAGTGTGGTTCTCAAAACGGCCGCCTAAAAGGAGTGTAGAGGCCAAGTGCAGACGCTCCGTCAATAATCAAAGGATGATGCCCGATTCAGGGTCCTCGCGCGGGCTTAGCTCCTTGTGATCGTGAACAGCCCAAAAACACCTCAGTACACGGCAATTTTCACGAGGGGACACGTGCGACAAGACAGTGAAGGTAAAGATATCATTGTATACAATACTTAGCTCGTACTACTTTGCTAGTACTCATGACAAGGCGTCCGCTTGAACGCTGCACAACATTTTGACGCTCTCTATTCAAACAAGCTCAAATCAAGTGGAACACTGCTCCCTCTACCAGCACGATATCTCTTGGGCCCACCAGTGAAGTCTCGTGGCTTGGGTAGCGAGTCGTCGCTCTGAAACTTCCATCTCGAGTCCTGCACAATGTATCTGCCTCCAGAACCAGCTTGACCCTTCGGCGCCGAATCTGCTCTCGCTCGTCCATTGGTGAGCGTGTAAGCAGAAGCATCCATGGTGGGCATCCTGGTCGGCAGATCTGTCGTAGATTGACTTATCTGACCAAGACTCATGCCACCCGCTGTCGGTATTCCTCCAGGAGTGCTTGCCTTGGGCGTTGGTGGTGGCGGTGGCGCAGGGAGCTGACTGTTATTCCTGCCCATGGGAGGCGGCGGAGGTGGTGCGGGAGGGCCAGATGGAGTGTTCGGCCGCGAAGGAGCAGCTCCAGGCGGAGGCGGAGGATGATGTGATGCTGGTGAGTACATGCCAAATGCATTCAAAGCCGCCTGCTGCGCTAAAGACGGTTCTTTATGCCCATTCGTTTGTGGAGGTGGCAGTGGAGGAGCTGTGGGCGGTCCTCGAGATGAATTACTATCATATCGGTACGGGTCGTACTCGTCATCGTCCTGTACCTTCGTGATCCGTGATTGTGGAGTTGGAGGCGGAGGGGGCGCCGCGGGCGCTGGAGGCGTGGGAGCAGCTCTTGATATTGGAGCCGGAGGCGGTCTCGGGGAACTTTGAGGCAGTGGCGGCGGAGGAGGTAAGCCCGAGGGTGAAGGGCTAGAAGAAGGCCTTGGTGGAGGTGCTGATGGAGGATTGAGGTTCGTCGTGGATGCAGAGCTCAAACCGGATGGTTTTCGAGATGCTGGTGGGGGAATGGGTGGCTTCTTCCCTATCGGCGGAGGTGGTTTAGGTTTGTGTATCGCAGCGTCGGGTAACGAATGCGTGCTTGTAGGTCTTAAGTTGTTCTTCAGCGCAGCGACTGATGGTATTGCTGGAGCTGCACTAGGAGGCAATGGCGGAGGTGCTCCCCCAGGTCGCGCAGGTGGTGTGCCATTCGGTACCGGCGGCGCTGCTGCTCGCGGGGGGCTCTTCTTCGTTGTGTTGGTCTCCGGATCGGAATCGTACATGTTTATGCCTCCACTCGCCTTCTTCAGTTTCGGCATCCCTCCTGCAAACAATCCTCCCAGCTGCGGCGCTGCTTCCATTCCTCCTCCCGCTGCTGCGTTGCTTGGCTGATCGCTGTTACTCCTCGCCCTGTTTGCGCCAGGTGGTGCCGGCGGTCTCAGGCCTCCTGGAACAGGCGGTGCTCCTCCGGTTGGTGGTCCTCCTGTGTCTTTAGGCTTATCGACCATCGGCGCGGATCTGTCGTTGATTTGTGTGACTTTCTTGAGTCGTGCGCCCTTCTGAATGTCGCCCAACAGTGCTCCCTACGCAGCATTACGTTAGCATGCAATTCTGGCTCTTCATTTGCTCCAAACGTGACCCAGAATCCGACTCAGCCTCCAGATAGACATACTCTTCCTTTCACTTCCTTCGCAGCCGGTCTTGCAGGTAGGTTGCCTGGTGGTGGCATAGGTGGAGGAGGAGGAGGGCCTATGTGCTGTCAGCTACACTGTACCCAGTCCTCCTTATATCTTTCACGTACCTCCTGCTGCTCCCGGCATGGGAGGCGGCGGTGGTGGAGGAGGTGGTCCAGGCATCGTTGCGCCTTATGCCCGGTCGTTTGGCTGCTATGAATATAAACGGCGCGTTACTGGTGCCTGGGCGCTATCGTACGTGTATCTGCAAGAGAACAGTATATAGACAAGGCCGTGAGCGCATCGAAAGTGTGCAGGATGTGCAATGGATGGCCCTTTGCGATGGGTACCTGATGTGCTTGGCGGATGTCGTAGAGGGAACTGCCTGCGGACTACTCAGCCCTGCCACATGCGCTGCGCTGCCGAACTCCGACTGTGGAGCAAGTGTGAACAAGATCAGTGCACTGGTAACAAACAATCGACCACCACCAACAATGGAGCTCAGAAGGACCGCAGTCTGCCAGGACTGTCTCTCGATACTGCGACAGTCGAAGAATGCTTCAAAGCTTCGGCTGCTTGCGCCAATCGCACAGACTGCCAGGAGCACCTTTGCGACAGTCCTTCCTGCACGTCGAAGTACAGCATATACTCCGCAGACTGCACGCATACAGCGGATCAGACGACTAGCCACCGAAACCCATCGTCCCGCAGCCGCCCAGTCATTCGATCTCAATGCCGTCCACAGTCGCGTACAAGAGCTGGTAGCGTCTGTGCTGAAGCCTGAGGATGGTAAGCTACCCTCGGAGCAGAGAGTGCTATATGTCTTGGAACAGCTTCAGGCACTGGCGAAGGTGATGGTGGATGAGCGAGGTCCTGAAGGTGTCCTGAAGCCGAAGATCTCCGCAAATTCTCAACAGGAAACGGCGACATCTGCACTTCTAGGGAGCGTCAATGCCCGGCAGCATCCTGCCCACATATCAAAGGCTAGCATCTTGGATTTGATCAGCGAGAAGGCAGAAGAGATTGTCCGACATCCAGATGTGTTCATCGCTCCCTCGATACTGAAGGCCTACGTGGAGCTGCAAAGCCTCTTGGAACAGCCGTCAAGCTTCCCAGATATCTTCGATCTCTACGCACGGAAACCTGTGCCGAACTCAAAGGGTGCCAGCGAAGTCAAGTACACGGCTGCTTCTCCAGACAAGGTCAATGCTGCTATTGACTCGAAGACTGCCAATGTTGCCCTAGATGCAGCAATCAAGTCACACAACTTGCCCTTGGCCATTGATGTCATCACCAAATCTTTCAGCACACTGGCCTTCAAGAAAGCTAAGACACTACGCCAGGCTGCAATTCCAATTTCAGGCCTTGGTCTGGCTCCCGTGGCGGCTTACACACTCTCTTCGTCATTTTCAGCAATGCAGCAAACTATGGATCCAAGCACAGCCACTGGCATCGCCTTCGCGGGGATTATGACTTATGTCGGTGCAGTCAGTATGGTCGGCTACGTGGCGGTCACTACTGCAAATGACCAGATGGACCGCGTCACATGGGCTAGTGGCGTGCCACTCTGGGAGAGATGGATCAGGGAGGAGGAGCGAGCAGCTATTGACAAGGTTGCTGGCGCGTGGGGATTCAAAGAAGTCGAGAAGAGAGGTGAGGAGGAGGGTGAAGATTGGGAAAGCTTGAGAGAGTGGGTCGGCGTCAGAGGTATGGTGCTGGACAAGGTCAGCTTGATGGAGGGCATGGAGTAGGACCCTACCAGCTAGCCTGGAACAAGGCTTTTGACGAACGAGTTCACCTACGATGCGGACTATGCATCCCGCAGCATAGATCTTGCGAGCACGAGTGAAGCAATCGCGCGACGCCGCTCACCGTGTTGCCAATGTACAGAGCCGCTTCCACACCAGATCTCAGCATGATTCAACTCTTGTACCCACGGACACCACGACATCCGCACGCGCTAGGCTCCAGGAATCCACAATCTGCTTTCAGCAGCCTGGACAGCTTCAGTGTAGTCGAAGGTGTGTCGTGTCGCACCCGGTGCTTTTCCAGATCTGTCGGCGACCAAGCCATGGGTCCGCTCTTGTGGCATGCCGCATACCGCATGCCGCAACTGGTCAGCTTTTGGATGCCGGTCCAAAGATACAGCTCGCTGGGTTTGACACGTTCACAGTCCGTCTACGCTAGACTGGACCTTGCGAGCATGTTCGAAGCAATCGCGCGCCGCAACGTGATGCTCCATGAGAATTACACTCCAACGACCCACTGTAGTGCGAAGGGCTCGGATCATGTTGGAGTGGTTAGGGTGGTACCACAGCAGATTCAATTCGCAACGGTCACAGTCTACCCATAGCAGCACACAATTGTTGAATTCGGTTGAACTGATTGCGCCTCGACCAAGCTGTCAAATGCCTCTCCGGACTTGCACGGTACGGTTTTTAAGACTCGCATTTGAAGCCGGATTGGTCACCCGTCTAATAATCACGTAACCCCTTATTCTACGCCATTACCTCATAGTATACACTACCTATCTAAGATACTTACCATAAAATTGGACACAACGCTATCATTAAGCAACATTGGCCGAGACTCTAGCTTCTTTGGAAATCACAGCGAGACGTGTCATATGCGTTTCGCTACCTGGTGTGCAAGGCATTAGCCCGCCAGCGTGCCTGAGCAACAGCTCACGCGTTCGAAGCTACGAAGCGCTCTCTCAGTACGACCCCTGCCTCTGCAACGTGAACTCTGACCCACACTTCCAAGACGACGCGTCGTCGATGTCCCCATTCCCGTTATACTCAGCATGCTGTGGGAACGGACAGATCGGCCGCTGCCTCAGCACCTTGTCCTGAAGCGCATCATCGTTCCACTTGGTCGCAATGATTTGCTCAGGCGCCTTGCCCTTTTCGGTCCACTCCATCAAGGCCAGAAGAGCATCATGCTCCGCGTCTCGGAAGCCAGGCACTCCACTGATGCTACTGTCAAGGCTGGCAGCTTGATTCCCTCCAGCTATATACCAAGGTGCATTCACGTCGTTTGGCGTGCCTGAACAGTGCTGCATTCCCGGGATCCGGAAGTAGCGGTACCAGGAGTCGAGCTCGATGCCCTTGGGTGTCATGGTGGCTAGGACTTGTCGGTAGAAGTACTCAGACGAGCCAGTTGGGATGAGACCGTCCGCCAGGCCGTGGTAGCTGGAGAGGATCAAGTCAGCTCGAAGTTTAATGTTATCATCACGAAAGCCAACCTACTGCAGTAGCTTGCCACCGCGGTTGTGGAAAGGCCTCATGTCGAAGTCGTTGGCAGTAGCATTGCCCGGCTGAAGAGCATCGGCCAGCTGGACAATTTGGTAGTCGAAGTTCTCCGGATCCCACTTTGGATCGTTCAGCAAGAAATAGCGAACGTAGTCGATACCCAGAGGATGGATTCTCGAGCCATTCATCAGGACCTGAAACTGCGATTCGGCGCCCAGGTTGATGTGCGGGAAGACGAACGTCTGTATCACTGTCAGCAACAGCCGTCGCCAACCAACACGAGCCTCCGACCAACCTGATTCGTCTCAACGTAATCATTATAGATCCTCCCCAGCGTCCCAATCTGCTCCACCGTCAAACACCCTTCCGCCGTCTGGTTCTTCACGCCATCCTTACAAAGCAAAGCCTCAGGAACGAAATCACATCCCTCGGGCTTCGACACAATACCATCCTTCACCCCATCCTGCGCATCGCACTGCCTAATCACCTCCTTCCCAATCACCGGAAAAAGCACAGGCGGAATGTAATGCGCAGACGTATTCGGCATATTATCCAACCCTGCCTTAACCGTCCACGTCTGCAAATGACTAGTCCACCACGCCGGCGCCCCAACCAACACCCCATCAAACTCGTCCGGAAACATCTGAACCTCTTTCAAACCCTGCCTCCCACCCGTCGAACACCCAGAGTAATAATTCCACTCCGCTGCTTCACCATAAAATTTCTGAACCACCTCTTTCGCGGCAACAATCGACCCGTGCATAGCTCTGTAACCCCAATCTAGCACCGCCTCTTCATTCCCGCCAGCCCATTTCCCATCCGCGGAGATGGAGGAGTGGCCCGTGTCGGTGCTCATAGTAGCGAAGCCGTAGCCTACTCCGGCGCCCATGTCCCGCCAGTTGATTCCTCCGGAGAAGCCGCCTTGGCCGACGGCGAGGAAGCGGGAGTTCCATTGGTTTGGGAGGAAGAGGCCGAAGGAGTAGCTTGAGAGTTTTATTTCGAGGGCGCAGAGGGCGCGGAGGTGCGTGGGAGAGGTAGGGTAGGCGATGTTTGAGGTGGGGACGTGGTAGGTTGAGTTTTCTGGGACGGAAGTTATGGAGGTTAGGGTGGTGTTGGGTGGGAGGATGGAGGAGATGTAGGATGGGCTGCATTTGGTGGTGTTGTAGGGTGTTTGCGTTGCGGTCGTTAGTGGGAAGGTCATGCTCATGGCCAGAGCTAGGAGGGAGCACAGGGCCATGGTGGAGAGCGAGATGGGCTGTCTGGATGAGACGATGGCCTTAGGGGGACGATTGGGAAAGACGAAGGACAATGGCTCTTCAACAAGTCGTGACCTGCAGCAAGAAAAGTGGCCTCCCCCAAGGAGATCAAGAAAGACGGACGCGTCGTCCACTTCTTCAGAGATCCTCGCGTTATATGTCATACAGTCTCTTCCCACATCCGATCGTAACCCATCAGCTTGACTGGCTTCTGCAAGGCCGAGAGAGAAGCATCACTAGCAAGAACGCTTTACCGGATCTTATGGAACTGCGCTTAGCTAGGTAAGAGAGTGCTTGAAGGTGTTTCTGTCGTCACTTTGCCTGCTTTAGGCCTCGTCAAGGATGAAAGTGGGTTCCGGTCGGACGTTAAACCAGACTGTGTATCCATGTCTTTGCATCCATGTCTTTGCCCGTTCCCTGCAAATATCAAGAAGGGGGTCGGTGCACTGAAAGGGTGACCTCGAATTTCGCGGCTCCGCGGTACTTACCTCTCTATTCGCATCACCCTCACCGGCCGTAGATACACGGTTGATTCACCCACCCGCCCACGCCTTGGGAATGCTGTTTTGTATGTATGTAGCTAGTTTACCAGCACGTAGCAGACGTAGCAATTTGGGCCTCTCTCTCACACGCTCTGGGCCTGGCAAATGAAGCCGTACGCCCGCAGAGCACGTGAGAGCAGATCATGGTCCGAGCACCCAAACACCTCCGTATCCCGAAGCAGTAAGCACAGAAGTTCCGCAGTCTCCATAGATCTGCAGATCTCTCAGGGTGGTGGCGCAGTGGGTCACGCGAATTGCTTGGCTGCGGGGCTCATAGGGACCACGTGCCTGCCTCACATGCCGGTATCGATTGCCGGGTCGTTTGTTCGTCCTTGAGAATGGTCATGCAGCACAAAATGCGTGCTACTGTTGGCAGCCGTTCGCAAATCCAATCGTCGTGCGATATCACGGATTCGGGTACGACGGTCACTCCAGCTAGATGCGGAAATCCACCGAGGCTGTTTGATGAGTGAAACAGTACCTGACGTAGCCTGGCCGTGTTACATGGACCTCCTCTCGGAATTTGGACGTAGCGGGTATCCTTGATCGTGTTCTGTAACACCATCCGAAAACAGACAAGCAAGGCGCATGTCGGTTGGCGGAAGTACTGCAACCCTTCGTCTGTCGCGAACAAAATTGATATTGCCGAATACTTTCAACGGCGGCCATTGGCACTATGGCACTAAAGTCCAGCGTACGACAGCAAGTCTGCCACGGAGTCCAGAGTGCTGGTCTTTATGGTCTGCCGTGATCTCCGAGAGGTAGTACCAACACTACGTCCGAGGAAGGGATGCTGTGCCACGACGAAATCGTACTGCATCGGTCGAGTCTCGATGATCCTGGTCTGTTGGTTAGATCGTACCTGGATATAGGAGTTGAACAACTTACCTGTTGCGACGGCATAATGCGCTTAGGCAGTACAGACTGCATGTAGTGACTATTGTTGCAACGATCGGCAGTCGTCATACCGACTGCTCGTGCAGTGTACCGACTATGTGCTGTTGATTGAGCACGACAGGCATTAGAGCTTGGCGTGCAGGGGCTTGTCGACACCCGAGCCCTCTTCAACGGCGATGCACACAACAACAGCGATGTCGTCAGGCTTGCCGCCTTCCCATCCTTCTTGAGGGTATCGCGCTTTGACCTCCCTCGCGAATGGACCTTCTCGTCTTCTGTCCAGTCCGGCAATTTTCGCTTCTCGCATCACTGCAGCGGCAATCTGGCCGGGCAGGTACGTGTCCTTGACTTTGTCATCTATCGTCCGAGGCAGAGATTGGATGAGTGTGTCATTGAGCATGGTCTCTGCACCTTTAGTTGGCTTGAACCAATATCCACCTTCTTCCATCACGCGAGCCACTACTTGAAGGGTATCCTGAGCAGAAAGGTTGTCCCAAACGCCGTCTGTCGCAAACAGAACGATGTCACCGTGTTTGAGTTGGTGGTTCTCGACATTAGCTTCGTTTGGCGTCTCGCTAAAATGCGTCTGACCTCCAAAGATAGCATACTGAGCCTGCATCTTGGCTGGCACTTTCGACAGCTGATATGGCGTGTTGAAGGCGTGAGTTTGCACGTCGGAACGGTATGCCACCTTCCCAGGACCAAAGATGAGATAGCCTGAGTCGCCCAAGTTTGCACTTTCGATGTTGCCCGTCTTGTCCGCTACTGCGAGACTAGCAGTGCATCCTCCGGCTGCAATGCGAGGGTTGGACATGACCGCTTCGTACGCCTTTTGCAGCAACGCCTGTGGCTTCATCATGGGGTGTTTTTGTTCTTGTCCTTGGTGGATGTTGGCCGTTCCTGCCATAAGGCCACACAGTGCCTGACTATACTCTGACGGGTCAACGCCCTGGTCTTGCCACCCTCCCACCCCATCTGCCAAGCCGAACGCTACGTTGTATGGGCTACCACCAATTGTTGTCGCAAAAAAAGCGTCTTCACCAGACTCTGGTTTCGTCGATCGCAAGTACGGTGGCGAAGGGTTCACGTGTGTCGACGCATAGTTCCAGTAGTGCTTTCCGTGCTGAGCCTGGCGTGGAGGAGGGGCTCGTTTGGGAGAAGATGCTGCGGCAAGTCGGTAGGTGAAGGACGTGGCGTCGGTGCCGGTGGAGTACGCGTACGAGTGGCTCGCCAGCATAGAGCGGGTCGTAATAAGGCGCGAGGCTGCGGAAGTCAGACCTGATGTGCGCCTATTTACGAGCAAGGAGCGAAGGGAGGCTGACATTGCAGCTCAATGACTTCCTGCAACAGAATGTAGCTAATCACAACGCTGGTGAACAACATCATGAAGCCATTGGACGTGGAGTGGAGGTGGTCCGGAGGTGGTGAGGCTCAGGAGCGTGAGAGAGCAGCAGTAAAGAAAAGGGAGCGGTATTACTGGGTACTTTGTCTGCCAATGTGATGAAATGACGGAGCTGGTCGCGCTAGTTCTATATTCTACCTTAGAATCCTTTTTGCTGCAACCTTATTTTCAACACCACGCGAGGCGTGTGGACGTGCAGGTGTTGTGCAAAGCTTCACGACAGTAAAACACCACTCGAGACTACTACTATCGTACGCCTCCAAGATGTCGATGCACCCGGCGCGACAGGCGTATGTCGAGGAGGACGAGCAGAAACAGGTAAGCAGACAGCCCACACCACCCCCACGAGCAAGCTACTATATAATGTATGATAATATTCACACGCCTTGCCAGAACTCGACACCTGGACAGACACGGAACGGCTGACTGATGCTTTGACTGGCAGGAAGATCAAGGCATTAGTATCGCAGACATACGTGAGTCCTCACCTCCACAACATCAGCATATGTCCATCTCTCTGACTGGGTACCAGCCCTCGACACTAATTATCACATCCCATCCGCGTCAGGCGAACCCTCCCAACATGCAGCCTCAGTGCTGGGCGACTTCGCGCGAAAGCGAAAAGCAGCCGCCCTAGCAGTTCCGACCGATGACCAACGAGTGCGCACCGAACTGCGAGCACGACGTGAACCCATCACTCTTTTCGGCGAGCGCAAGGAGGACAGGCGAGATCGATTACGCGCATTGATGCTGAGCGAACAAGCAGGCGGAGCTGACCAAGATGAGTCTATGGCTGATGCAGACGAGGGGGATGATGCAGGTGACGAAGAAGGAGAGTTCTACATTGAAGGCAGCCAGGATCTGCTAGCTGCGAGACGCGATATAGCCCACTTTTCACTACCCCGGGCAAAGCAACGGCTGGCACACCAGAGGGCGGAGAGCAAAATCCCGGTCGCGACGCATGTCCAGCATCGCAAAGCGATCAAGGAGAAGCTGAAGGACATTGAGCTGCAAGGAAGTGAAATCGCGAGCGAAAGACCTGTCAGCATAGTGCGATTCTCGCCGGATGGGCAGACGATAGCGTCTGGAGATTGGGGAGGTAGTGTCAAGCTGCTGGACCGCTCGACTCTGACGGCGACGACTACATTGCGAGGACACAAGGGCATGATTGGTGGCATTAGCTGGTACCCAGGTGCAACTCTGCCTGACTCGAACGTCTCAGCAGAGAGCGTGAATCTGGCCACAGCTGCACAGGATGGAGAGATCCACCTGTGGTCGTTACAGCAAGACACGCCCATTGCTTCTCTCAGCGGTCATGGCGCCAGAGTCGTTAGAGCAGAGTTCCACCCTTCAGGACGATATCTGGCGAGTGCAAGCTACGACACGACTTGGCGGTTATGGGATATCAACACAACCAAGGAGCTTCTACTGCAGGAAGGGCACAGTAAGGAGGTCTACACAGTAAGCTTTAACGAGGATGGCAGCTTGATCGCATCGGCTGGCCTGGACTCCATCGGCCGCATCTGGGACATGCGAACAGGCAGAACGGTCATGCTGCTGGACAGCCATGTGGCGCCCATACACGCCCTCGACTGGGCCAGCGACGGCACACGAGTGATGACCGGCAGCGCGGACAGCTTCGCCAAGTGCTGGGATCTGCGTGCAGTACGCGAGACAGCTAGCATCGGTGCCCACATCGGCGGCGTATCGGATCTAAGATGGTTCAAAGGCACAGACGGTCCACTCTCCGACCGACAACCACAAGGCGACACGACCATGACCAACGGCGACAGCGAAGAACACGACACCATCCAGCCCAAGAAAGCCGGCACCTTCATCGTCAGCTCCGGCTTCGACAAGGCCGTCAACATCTTCTCCGCAGACGACTGGGCACCATGCAACTCCCTCACCGGCCACGACGGCACAGTCCTCTCCGTCGACGTCACAGCCGATGCAAGCTGCATAGCCTCGTGCGGTCGAGACAGAACCGTAAAACTCTGGGCGCGCAATGATGGGAGTGGCATATAAGATTCAATGAAAGATTTAACCCCAAGCTCAAACTGCACCTTTCCCTCCACTCCACTACTACAACTTACTAACATCCCACTTCTCCCCAACATAATGCGCCCGATCCCCCATATACTTATCATGCTGACAGACCGCCAAGACAACCCCATCCCTCTCCCTCGTCAAAACTCCCCTTATCGTGGCTAACCGCTTCCCAATACTCAACACCTCACTCTCCAAAATCAACACATCCCCCTCCACCGGCGGTTTCAAATACGTCACATCCAACCGCCTCGTCATTCCCGTCGATTCCCAGTTGGAAAAATTACACGCCACGATGGTGATGCTGGTGGGGAGGTCGAAGAACATTGCTAATGAAGGTGAGATGAGGACGCTGAGATTGGAAGGGATTCTCTGTGTGTCGATTGGAGGGACTCACGTATTGCTCCGCCATGTGTGGTTCGGGGCGATTTCCCTTCTTGTTGGTTGGAGTAGTTTGGTGGGACTTTTATGCGGATTGTGGATTTGGCGGTTTGGCCTGGTTGTAGCATTGTGCAGGCCAAGACTTGGAGATTTTCGTAGAGGGCTCGATCGAAGTTGGTTTTGGGGATGGATTGGGCGTGGGAGGTTATGAAGAATTGCATTAGTTTTGTTGCTTGGGACTGGGTGAGGGTGCCGTCTTGGCCGGGGATTTTTGAGGTGGACATTGTTGTTGTCGTTGTGGACGACTTTTGGTGTTATTATGGGCTGGATCTCGGAGTGGTTTCTGGGCTTTGATGTTGGTGAGCAGGTGCTGGTTGCACAGATGGGCTAAGTGGATGTGGGAAGAGTGCTGTGTGCCTCGAACGGAGATAGTGTCGCAGGTCACTGGGCCTTCGTTATACGAGACAGATAATTTCCGTACAGATCTTTGCTGCACAACGCGCCGATGTCGAGCTGAGGTCGAAGCCGAGGACGACCTTCCTTGTTTAGGATCACATCCCACCCGATGATCCGGTTCATCCATAGACAAGTGCCACCCGACCCTCACCATCAGACTCCCGTCCGATTGCTACAACATCGATGCGATGACCCGCTGTAGCCACAAGTGTGAAGCACTGCTGCGCGCGCCTCGCTCCGAGCTCTTCGCCACTGTCGGCGGTGCTCGCACCAAAGATCAAGAGCGTGTGGAGATCCGTGGGAGGACTGCCTCCTGTAATCCTTTGTAAATCACGGCAAAATTCTCACAAAGAACGTAGGTAGTAGCTCAAAATCATCACTAAACAGCCCCAATACGGAAATCTTGCTCTCCAATGCTGTGTAAGGTATAACTAACAGCTTCTCTTCCCTTCATGCGGTTTCTACTATGCGTTTCTCTACAATATAAATACTTCTTTCCACGACTTGATGAAGCTCCTTCTCTCCATTTTCGTAAGCATAGCAGCGATAACAGTAGCAGTCTACCAGCAACAACAGATCACAGAGTACATGCGAGGAATTCTCAAGACATCAACAATCAACAGCTTTACGCGGACTTTCAGAACAAACACAGCAGCAATGGCGTCGAACACGAAATTCGTGGGACTCCCAGTCATCCCACCAGAAGACCCAAGTGTGAACGCGACCAACCCAAAGCCGCGAGGAATCCAAAAAGTCTTCGAAGCAATCGAGCAGTCCGAAGGCGCAGGAGCCACAGTCCGCCGCTCAATCGGCACCCCCCGCCTACGAAACTTCACCCCCTTCCTCATGCTAGACCACTTCTCAATCCAACCAGGAGCCGGCTTCCCCGACCACCCCCACCGCGGGCAGGAGACAATAACCTACCTCCTCTCCGGCGCCGTCGACCACGAAGACTTCGCCGGCAACAAAGGCACCATCAACGCCGGCGACCTCCAATTCATGACAGCCGGCAAAGGGATCGTGCACGCCGAAATGCCCCACGACGACGGCACAGGTTCGAGCAACGTCGGGATGCAGCTCTGGGTCGATCTCCCCAAAGACCTCAAGTCCTGCGACCCGCGATATCGGGATCTCCGAGCGAACGAGATCCCAGAGGCGAAGGCCGACGATGGAAAAGTCTCGATCAAAGTCATTAGCGGACGGTCCCAAGGCGTCGATAGCGTTCAGGAACTGGCGTATACTCCCGTCTGGCTGCTTGATGTGACGATCCAGCCTGGGGGTAGATTAGTTCAGCCTCTGCCTGCGGGCTGGAATGCTTTCGCGTACACGCTTGAGGGGAAGACGACGTGGGATACAGGAGCCACGAGCCAGGAAGTTGGAAAGTATCACAATACTGTGTTTGAGCAGAAGGGTGATCAAGTCATTGCTTCGGTGCCCGCTGGTGCGACGGAGGGCGCGAGGTTTATTCTTGTGGCCGGTATGCCCTTGGATCAGCCAATTGTACAATATGGACCTTTTGTCTTGACGGATGCGTCGCAAGTGAGGCAGGCCATGATGGATTATGGTACATACACCAATGGTTTTGAGAGAGCAGAGGGCTGGGCAAGTGAGATTGGAAAGGTTATGGGATAGAGCTTAGTGGTATTCTGGTATATAGGCCGATGTTCTCTAAGAACATACCTAAGCAAAGCAAAGCAGTAGAACCAGTGCAATTGCACGGTATCCCGCGCCAACAGCAACCATTGTTCCCTCATCCATAGCATACTGGCCGAAGTTGAAGCCCATTCCCCTGGCAGCGAGGTCGATCCTATAGATATACTCTTGTGGAGCAATCTCACTCGCGACGACCGCCTCCGCAAACCAAATGCCCGGCGATATCACCTTGAGCAGCACCCACACATGCCAGGAATCGAGCTTCGCGAGGGATGGCGCGACGCCGCTCAACTCCCCGATCACCGGGCACGACAGCGCCCCGAGCATCGCGCCGTTCTCCCGCTTGCAAAGGACGGCAACTATGCTACACAACCCATGCAAAGCCCAAAAGTAAGCAGTCATTGTTAGAAAACTCCACATGAAGCCAGCGCGTGGTGTAGCGAATGCCAATCGTGTAATGGAAGCTGCTGAGGATGAGGCGCGGTAGGCTTGACACCACCTTTCCAGGTAGTATGCTGAGATCGAATGCCCGGCGCGCGACTCTCTGCGATAAGCGAGCTTTTCTGTGGTGAAGGTAGCGACAGCTGGTGCCGCGCTTGCAAATTCAATCGCCATAGCATTGGGGAGCGCGAATTGGGGCGCCCTGGTATAGTCGGGTGCGCTCGAGAGTGGAAGGAAAGGCGCGTGGTACAACCCGCGGCACAGGTGCCCCTGCGGGCCACCGGTTGCTAGGCCGATGAGGAGATCAGCTAGTGTAGCGGTGCCGGATTCGAAGGCGGGGAGGAGGAGGCGCGGCGTTGCTGCAGGAAGGCCCGCCACAAGCAGAAGAAGAACTGAGCGAGGCGGAGGGCACCACGCTGGGCTGGGAGCTGGGTCGCCAGCGTGAGCGCGGCGCGTCGTGTATTCACCGCGGCGCGGTCCTCCCATCGGTCGATGAGGTCTATGTCGCTGTGGGGGTGTTTCCAAGGTAGTACTGCTCGCCATCGCCAGTTATGATGTCCTGTGAAGTGTTAGCGCGTGGTGCAATGCATAACTCCAACACTCAACCACTGTCCGACCCACTGGTACTCGTCTGTCACGTACCATCAGTGTGTCCGCTGGGTTATCTCCATCTGGAAACTCGTACCCCTGTTCATCGAACTAATCC
Source organism: Mycosphaerella arachidis (assembly GCA_001297265.1). Lineage (NCBI taxonomy): Eukaryota > Fungi > Ascomycota > Dothideomycetes > Mycosphaerellales > Mycosphaerellaceae > Mycosphaerella > Mycosphaerella arachidis. Next base: position 316,836 of record LIHB01000003.1, read on the forward strand.
TGTGCTCCTTCTGTGGTTCCGCTGTAGACAATCTTTCCATTCATCATGAGCAATGACTTGTCGAATGCTCGAAACAATTGCGAAAGAGTCAGGCTTGGCTCTCTGGAAAAGCGGCAGTAAGGGTTACATACCTGCTCGGTCGCGTATTGGGAGAAGCAGAGATTCAAAAGGGTCATACAGGGTGAATCGTCCGTTGGTTGAGAGTAGCACGTCGACTTCGGCGGGTGGAGCGCGCGCGGTGCTTCGACATTGGCGGATGTAGAGAAACAGTATGGCGGGTGCCAGTATGGCGTAGAAGGCGATGAGGAGGTACAGAGGTAGTAGCTCTACTTGACGCACACTTCCTGGTGGACGATATGCTCCTAGTGAGCATGGTGTAGGCTTGTACGAGCCTTGCGGGCAGAAGGTGCCTCGAGCACACTGTATCTGTTTTGTGCCCCCCGGGCAGTATTGGCCCTTTCCACAGATGGTAGGCTCGAGGCGTCCTTGCGGTTGGTGGCAAACCTGGCCGCCCTGGCGGCGGATGTAGCAGTCTGGTTCCGGCAGACAGAACTGTGGTGGCATTGCATCGCGCGCACCTGGGCAAAAGAAGCCGCGAAGGCAGTCGGGCGGTGTGAGGTCGTGGCACGCTGCCATGGTGCCGTGGTGTTGGTGCTGCGAGGAAGAGTGTGTTGTTTTCGACGCAGGAAGCGCTTTGTGCAATCACGCCGCACAGGCCATTGTTTACCTGCTGCAAGTGAAGTGCAGGTGCGCTTCAAAGCAACCACGCATACTACCCGGGGCGGACAGAGCTTTTAGTGCATCTATACTGCCCTACTCGTGCGCTCGCTGGCAACATTACTTACATCATATTCCCTCATTAGGAGCGCCCATGAAGCCCCCGTTTCCGCTGTTCTGTTGGCCTTGCTGGCCACCGGTGTCCATGGCTAGATCTAAGTTCAAAGGCCACATTTGGGAAGCGTCCATGCCGCTCGTGTTGGTGCCTTGTATGTATGAATCCCATGCGCCCTGTAGATGATCAGTCGTTGATGCTACTCACAAAGTCCGAGGTCGACTTACCCAATCAATGTCCCCTCCACCCAAGCCATCCATACCCATGAAGCTGCCACTTTGTCCCAGCATTTGGCTTATGGGACTGGCAGCACCAGTGATGCCGTTGGCATTTGTGGAGCTGGTACCTGGCCCTGAGTACTGTGGTGTGAATCCAGTTCGCTCAGTCATTGGATCATTCAGCAGAGCTGCCATGGTCGCAGGATAAGATTGCTTCTCTGGTCCGGGTGTCATGTGGTTCATGTTCAGACCGAAGTTAGGCCCCGGCGACACGCCTCCGGAAGAGAGCATTCCCAAAGTCATCGCAGCTGACTGCTCCGGAGGCAGATCATCAGCATTGACATCCGAGACATTGCCGTTGGGAAACATGCCGAAATTGGGCCCTCGGTGGTAGGGAAGTCCTGACTGCTGCTGCGGGTACGCTGCCGTTGCTTTCTGTCCAGTTTGATGGGCTTTCAGCTTCTCGACCATAACTCGCAGTGCCACGCTTGCCTTGTAAGCTTCCATGCTCTGATCACGAACTGATTCCCAAATGATGATACAGTGCTCGACTGCTTGCACCATCTGCTCTCGCCGACCTTCATCATAGTGATCAGGCATCAGCGGCGGGTTGGGAAGGCCATCGGTCCGCCCATTGCGCTCGGCCTCGGCAGTATGGTAGAGATCTAGGCAGACCAGCATCGCGGCAAGCAGAAAGTCATGTGTGGTGAGGGAAGAGATATACCATTTGACCGAGCGTAAACGGCCTCCAGGCTGGGATTCGCGATGCAGTGTGGCTTGGTGATTCAACAGTTCCATCGAGGCATCTAAGCACGTTCTTCTCGAGTACGCATATCTTGGAGTTACCCGACCTCGAGATATGAAACGTCTATGCAGTACGAATAGTGAACGCAGGTAAACCATCTCAAGGCCCAACCGCTGCATGATCAGGTTTGCAGGATCTCGTGCCGACTCCTGGAATGAACGCATTTGTAGCAAAGGCGGATGTTGCGAGCGCATTTCCCTGAGCTCCGCGTCGAACTTGAGAGTCTCTTCATATGCAGGCGGGTTCGTGACCGACTGCGCGCGCTCCACAATACGCCCAAAGAGAAAGGTCATCCTCGCCTTCGTGGTCATATACGACATTGGAGTCGCTTCGAATGCAGGCCGTGAAGGCGGCAGTGATTTCATGTCCTCGTATAGCTCGTCATCGTAAAGATTTCGTGGCATCTCAGTATCTATGTGGTCCGACCTGGGATAGGTTAGCCTAGGTGTGTCTCAAAGAAGGGAGGGCAGAAGCCATGCGCGCCGAGTGGGTCTCAGATGTCGCACTATGGCTTCTGTGCCTGAGCTTACCTGATCATCGCCGGCAGCCCGAATTGGAAAGAAATAAGCAGATCGCATTGCCGCACAAAGGTCCAGACACGCCGCCGGATTTCACCTTGGAACGGACTGATGGCGGGATGAGGTGCTGGATCTCTGTGGTATCCCATACGCATGGCCAGTCTTACACAGATTCCCGTCATCAACAGCACACCGGGCTCAGCATCTCTGCTTCGGCCGTATTCGGCTTGTACGTGTAAAATGAGTGTCTCCAACGTCTGAGGATTGGGCTGTGTTATGTCTCCGAGTAGCAAACACTGCGCCGTGAGTCTTCGATGCTGATGTGACACTTCTAGCGATCGACCTCGATACTCCGGCGGTTCGTCACCCGCTCTATGGTAAGACTGTAGTGCCAGAGTCATCATGGCGAAGCACATCCCGAGCCAAATGACAGAGGTTTCTCCCGGATCCAGCCAGTGCTTGTCATACTGTTTCTGAAACGAAGGACCATGGATTATGTGCACAGAAGGGTCATAGGCATTGAAATACCGCGCAATGAGTCGATCTGCATCCGCCTTGGACGGAAATGCGGCCAGAAGCTCAGATTTGTCCTTGGCCGCCGGTCCTTGCAGGAGGAAGGCCGTTCCTGGGCTCTCATCGGCTTTGGCAGCCTGCACCTTGGCCATGTGGTTCTTGTAATCCTCCTTATGACTGTTGAAGTAATTCTTGACCTCCGCAATCTCCCCAAGGATGGCATACCAGTGCGCGTCCGATGCGTATACGGCTTTGCCGTCTTGCATCTTCATTATGCCCACACCGCGTGAGATCTGTTCTACCTCGCTCTCATCCTCTCTGGGCTCTCCTTCCTCGGGAATCATGTCTGCACCTGCCGCATCCAACTTGATCTCGGATCCAGTGCTTAGGCTGTTACTGCGGCTGCCATTGATCGCAGCTTGCGCAGCAGCTGTTCCACCTGGTTGTGATGCACCGGTCATCAGTGACAAGACCAACCCCTCGAGCCTGTCAATACGATTTTGCATGTCATCTGGCGACTGGTTTGCTCCATTGGCGCCGGCCCTCTTCCGGTTTCCAGGCGCCGCATAGCTACAGGCAGCAATGTCTCCTCGTTTCGAGCAGTTATCGCACGGGTGACCACGATTGCACTTCAGCTTGCGATGCCTGCACGGCGCACATGACAACGGTATTCTGTTGCGTTTCCTGACAACACGATATGGCTGACCGTCGGGTGAGGCTCCGTTGGTCGAGGATGTGGACGAGGGAGGTGTCGGTTGCGTCGAAGTAGGTGCCATGGCAGGCAGTCGACGATCCAATGTTCCAGCCATGCGCTTAGCCAATCTTGCGCGAAGCAGTGGTCGCTCTTGCGGTCAGGTGCGTACGTACTGTAGGACGTGAACAACGGAAAGTGCGAACGGCGGGCGCGCAAAGGCTGTTTCTGCTAGAACGTGGGTCGCGTCGCCAAATACAGGAGGGAAAAGGGGGACACATTAAGGTAGTAGGGAGACAAAGTGGTCGTTGTTTCTTGAACGCTGACTACAGTGTCGCAGACGGGCCCTGCAATGCAATGACGCGCGCTAGTTCTAGTCGACCAGGGTGGTACACGCGAGCCAGCCTTGTCCATATCTTTTCGCTTCTTCTTCTTCTTCTTCTTCTTCTTCTTCTGCTTCCTCCTCCTCCTGTGCATCTTCCTGTGCCGGGCCCACCATCGTTGGCCGTGCCTCGGCGCGCGGTGATTCACTGATAGACGGCAAGGATGCAGGTGATCGGTCAGCACTCTAACCCGATATCAGAGGAAAGTGGCATCCTCCGCACGTCGCTTATCGCAGGCTAAGTCCGCTTATCTCCATGGTGAGAAAGAGAAGACATCTAGCAGCGAAAGGCGACCAGTGAGAGTCGAAGGTCCTGGCAGACATGCTCTGCATCGAAGGCTCCGCCACCAACAAAGCTAGCCACCGCTCCTGGCAGTATGAAGCATTGTTGCCATCACCACACTACCTCGAATCAGAGTGCATAATCCTCTGAATCGACCCCATATGAATTGCGATTTTCTCATCGTAGTTTGGTCTTCTACCAAGAGACTCAAGATGCGACCTGAAACTTCCAACAACTAGTAATACGACCACTACGATTCGCCATTCATGTCCTGCCAGGCCCGCCCGAAGTCCACTCACCAATTCAGTCAAAGTCTTGTCCTCAACATCAGGCTACCCACACATCTGAAGACCGACCTGAGAAATCAGGATACATGCGCTCATATTTCTCTCTCCCGTACTGCGACTGCTCCATCAAATCAGTCCCACCAAAGCTTACGTCAAACCGCTGTACTTGACTTCATCTACAACGAAATACCCTTCACGAGCATGAGATTTCTCCTTCGCCTGCTTTCCTTCGGGGTGCTTCTGCTGACCATGGCCAGCGCTGCTCCGATCGACAATCACGTTGAGACCGGATCCTCCCTGAACCGAAGAAGCTCAAGGCGAGAATGTCCAGAACGAAGAAGTGGAGAAACGCAATGGAGGAGTATCAACTGTCTTGCGGATACGCAGGAGGCTAATTGATCGGTGATTTTCTGAGCTAGCTCTACACTTCAGTAGCTTAGACAACAGCCCCAGCCTAGAGTCATGGTAACACGCTCCGATATACCGGGAATCCATGGCGTCTCCTTCTTTATCATGTCCAGTCCGCACGGTGGCTTGAGAATGAAATTTCCCGCACCAGCGCGCCACGTGCTTCCATTCAACGACCTGCGCCATCCTACTCGACCACCCCCCTCAGCAACAAAGAGGCCTGGCCCCTTCGCAAAAAGCGTACTACGAATCATCACCTGCCGCTCATTCGACAATTCCACAGAGAATAGAACATAGAGAAAAAAAGCGTGAGGTAAGCGCGTGCTATTCTTCCGCACATCTCGATACCATAGTAAGGCAGTCTGATCTTGAGACAACTTCCTCTCTCGCCCTAGACATCCGCACTATGATGGCTCGCCGCTCATCTTGATAACATAGACAACCATTCCGGCCACGAAGGGCCTCAATCCCCACCCTAAGCTTTCAGACTACGCTTTCCCACCGCCCAGCTCATTCGCAGAAACAACCTGCACACTCACGAATGTTCTTAAGCCTTCGGAAAATCCGTACTACGACTGACCTCCTCCCACTCATCCAATAACTTAATCGTCTCCTCACACTTCCCCCTAATCCCCTCCAACGCATCACTCCCCAGCACCAACCTCACCGGAATCGCCCTCCCACCCTCCCTCGTCAAAACATCAACACAAACCCTACTCCCCTTCTCCGGATCTCCAGGCTGCTGATTATCCGCTTGATCCAGCATAGCCCGAACCTTCCCCACGGTCGTCTCATCATAATCCTTGATCCTCTCCTCAGTCGAGAACCTCGCTCCCGGGTTCAGGAAGCCGGTGCGGAAATAGCCGGGCTCGATGCAGACGACGTCGATTCCGAACGGTTCGACTTCGAGGCGGAGGGACTCGGTCAGGCCGGAGATGGCCCATTTTGTGGCGACGTAGAGACCTCCGCCGGGGAAGCCGCGCCAGGAGCCTAGGGAGCCGAATTGGGCGATGACGCCGGAGCGTTGGGCGCGCATGTAGGGGAGGACGGCGCGGGTGAGGTTTAGGACGCCGAAGACGTTGGTGTTGAAGCTGTCCAAGGTTTCTTGGGGACTGTTCTGGTCAGCTTTTACCGTGCTCCATGGACGATCTGAGAGACACTGACCCAGCTTCCTCGATGGCACCTTCCAGGATATATCCAGCGGCATTGACAAGGATGTCGATTCTTCCGTAGACTTGGTGAGCTTCGGCAACAGTCTTCTTGAGGTCCTCGAGCGGGTGCGTGACATCGAGGTTCATCGTGATGGCTCCTTTGTCCTTCAGGTCTGCTATCTTCGACGCATTGCGAGCGGTCGCGATGACTTTGTGTCCACGTGCCAAAGCTTCGAGCGCGATGCCTTTGCCGAAACCGCTTGATGCTGCGCCGATGAAGAACACTAGCGGTGCCATATTGGTCATTCAATGGTTGTAGGTTAGAAGGATCGCCACAATTCACTTTCTTTTGTTCAAGCCGAGTTCCGGCGGAAAGAGTTTCGAGCTCACAATCTGTGTCAAAGATTCCGAAAACTCACAGGAGATCGCAAGTCTTAATATGTCTTGCGGTGCGCCTAGCCTAGTCACCTACACGGGGCCATCGTTTGCGCGCACACTTTATGTCCGTGACTGCTTCGCGAGCTCCAGAGCTGACGTCGGCCGCAAGCACCGTGCCAAGAGTAGAGCTGAAGATCGCTACCAAGAGCACTGACTGAGCTTAGCTGCGTTCTGTAAGCAGATAGCCTGCAGTGCGCGCTGCACTTACAAAGCGCTACGTCATAGGGTCGATTATCTCCCCTCGTTTGATCAACTGTTTGCGCTGCAGCAGCGTTTCGAGAGCCCTAAAGAGCCAAATCTGGGAGCAAGGTGCCGCTCGTACTGGCCCAAGAGCTCCAAGTCAGAGGTTGGCGGCAACCGTATTTGTGTCTGTCCATTGGTGCATATTACAAGTCTGTACAGCTATGAACATGAACTGCAAGTCTTGCTTCAACCTCGTACCCTACAGCCAAGGTTGTCGATATAGAGGTTCACGCCAGCAGGCACGATGTATCTGCGCACCCGAATCGTTAGCAGCTGGTTGATGATTGTCCGTTGTCTTCTGCTTCTGTCGCACTCCAAGCGACGCTAGTTTAGCCTATCCGAATGTGACTCTTCCAAGGCTGTCTTCATGTATGCTTTCGCCCGGGCCACACCAGTATCTGCAAGACTCGGTGGGCGTTGGGTCAGGGGGCAAGTACGACGTGGACGGTAAAAACATAAGAAATGGAGTACACACGTAGTATTGGCATCATGCTCCAGATCGAAGCCTCGTGGCCAAGCGTCTTCCATGTCCTTTCTATGCTTGCTCTTTGGCTTGCCTTCGGCCAATCTTACCTGTGTACAAGACATATTAGCACATATACAGCAAACCACCTACGAGTTCTGGATTTATTCACCTTCTCGAAGAATACATAAGCAGCGTAGAAGGTGCCGCTAGTTGCACCGGCAGTAGGACCCTTTTTCGATCGAAAAGTGGTAGGCTGACTGGTCGTAATGTGGCCAGTACCATGCAGCTGGTCTGTCAAGTCGCGACAAAATTGAGCTTGAGTAACTCCCGGCTTCATCAAATGGGCATTGATCTTCTTGCGAATCTCATCGCAGGTATCGAAGACGTCAACATCACGCTCGTCTTTGCCATCGAGGAAGATCCTGCTGATGTCCGGGAATGGAGCTGCAGAGCTGTTTCCAGACCCTGCTGCCGTTGAGGCAGTCTTGGCCTTCTTCGTCGGCATCTTGAGTCCAGCAATTTCTCGCTTCTTGAAGAACGCCCAGGCATTGCTATAGGTGTCAGACCCTAGGACCAGAACGGCGTCAGCTATAGTCGAGCGGAGCGAAGCAGTGGCTAGGAATCAGTGCGGACGGTGGAGTGAAGCGCGATGTGCATTGCATGTGTCGCACATTTTGCCACCATCTGGACCACTGATCGATGCCTGATCGACCCGTGTCACGTACCAGAGCCTTTCATGGTCCCATTCTGCCTGAGAAAGTCATTCAGGCTTTTGTTACTAACGCCAATAGCACTGCAGAACTCGCCAAATTTCATCTCTCCAGCCTCAAGGAATCTTCGAATCTGGCCTCGTACTTGATTGCAGGACTTGTCCACGTACATGCCGTCCACGTCGATACCATCGAGGTCGACCTCGGCGGCAGTGATTTCTGCCGCCTTTCGTTTTGTCCCTGCTGAGCTGCTGGACTCCGTGGTTGAAGCTGGTCTTCCGGACGCTTTCTTCAGATGCGCATTGGAGTCGCCGTTCTTGAAGTATTCCTCTGTCGCTTCGCGTTGCTCATTGGTTATGTTGCGAAGAGCAAGCTTGACGCTCTAGGTTGGTCATTGGAGGAGGCATTGCTGTCCTCGTGACACGCCGGCCCACTCTCACCTTTTTGATGGCCGGCTGTACATCGATTGCAAGGGTTCGCGTGTTTTTGCGTCAGTGCTGAGTACGAAACGTTCACGAAGCACGTGGCCAGGCAGTTCGTAAAATTCGAGGCCTAAAACAGGACTGTGAGGCTTGATGCGCGCATTCGTCTAAGGAATTTGTGATGAGTCTTGCGATCAATTGTCTGGAAGAATGTGGCAGAGGGAAGAACGTCGACATTCGACACGTGGAAGTACTTGCTCCCGGTGAGTTACGAGAACCATTTGGTGCCATAGCCTCATCCACCGGATGGAGATCCAATGTCAACGGTGGTAAACCAAAGATGTGGTACATCATGCCATCAGGGACTGTTTATCTGATCTGATCCCAACTGGCGTTTCGTAGACGACGATCAAGGCCTCAGGCACATGTATCTATCTGTCGGACCCACGTCCACCGCGTTGCGGACTCCGACATGTCATCGGGCAGAGCTCTGGAGCTTCGTGATCAGAAAAATTATAGCAAGGAATCCATCCACTGCTTCCGCTACTTTTCACCCTCTCCCTCGTAGCCCTGGCTTTCTCTCTCTTCCCGACTCTCCTCCCTCGACTCCGACTGCTTTCGAACCATTTCCTATCCTGCCGAAAGCACCAGCAGCATCTCATCACCATGTCAACCGACTACAGCAAAGAGCTCAACATTGCTCTGCTAGCCGTCCAGCGCGCCTCAATCCTCACTAAGACCGTCTTCCACCAGAACAGCAAAGGCACACTAGAGAAGGGCGACACATCTCCTGTCACCATTGGCGACTTTGGAGCACAAGCTTTGATCATTGCTGCCCTGCAACACAACTTCCCAAATGACGAGATTGTAGCAGAAGAGGAGGCGAAAGATCTCAGACAGAACTCACAGCTGCGCGATCTCGTCTTTGGACTGGTTCAAGATGCGAAGCTTAACGACACAAGCGCGGAGAAGGCACTGGGAGGACCCATCCAGTCTGCCGAGAAGATGCTGGATCTCATTGACAAGGGCGACAGCAAAGGTGGTAATCAGGGCAGGATCTGGGCTATCGACCCAATTGACGGCACGAAGGGTTTCTTGCGAGGGGGCCAATACGCTGTCTGCTTGGGCCTGATGGTGGATGGAGACGTCAAGGTTGGTGTGCTCGGATGCCCAAACCTGCCAGTCTCGGACAGCGAGCCTCTAAAGGAGAACATCGGTGCAGATGCGAGCGATGAGGAGGGAAAGGGAGTGTTGTTCTCTGCCGTGCAGGGCCAGGGTGCATACTCGCGACCACTACAGAAGGGCTCACTCGAGGCCGCCAAGAAGATCCAGATGAAGCCAATCTCAAATATTGCCGATGCAACTTTCTGCGAGAGCGTCGAGGCCGCACACAGTAACCAAAGTGACAGTGGAAAGATTGCCGAGAAGTTGGGAATCACGAAGCCTAGTGTGAGAATGGACTCGCAGGCAAAGTATGGTTCGATCGCGAGAGGTGCTGGAGATCTTTACCTGCGACTACCTGTGAAGAAGGACTATGTCGAGAAGATCTGGGACCACGCGGCTGGAGATCTAATCGTTCGTGAGGCTGGTGGTCAGGTTACTGATGTTGAGGGCAAGAGGCTGAACTTCAGCTTGGGCAGGACGCTGAAGGAGAACAAGGGTGTAATCGCGGCGCCTAAGGATGTGCATGCGAAGGTTATCGAGGCTGTGCAAAGTGTGCTGAGCAACAAGCAATAGGATAGTAGTCCTAGATGATGAAGGTCTACCGTAGAGTCTAAGGAGCCCGAAGAGATGTCTCTCAAACAACTCTACGAGCTCCACGCAATGCTAATACTCGCGAGAGTCAGCTCTTCGATGGACCTGGCTGTCTGTATGGAGAGTCTCTTCTCCAATATACATCCATATATTTATCGATCTCATGTCATCATGTGGCCCAAGCGCCATTTAAATGCTCCGGTGAGTCTCCGAGATGTCTATGTTTCCATCTACGTCCGGCCCTCGCCTCGTACACGCACCTAGACAGACTCGCACCCCCTTTCTACCGCCGCCACTATGGCGCGCGACACCTCCGACAATGCGCGCGACAAGAAAGCCGAAGCCAACGCAGTCTACATCCGCCTCGTCCTTCCACCCTACACCATCCACTTCAAATCCTCCACCTATATGAACCCTACGACCCTCGACTTCCTCGACAAAAAAGTCTGCAAAGAGATCCTCAAGAAATGCGCCCAAGACGTCTCTGTTCGATCTGCAATAGGCCTCGACACGAAATTCTGGCCGGAACTCTGCGTCCTTCTCAAGGCTGCGATACCGAGTCTTGAAAGGAGGAGCTTCACCATCTGGGATCCGAGTTCAGTGGACTATGAAAGTACGAGTGGCGCGCTCATTGCGAGCCATTACCCCGGCCTGTGGAAAGATTTGGAGCGGATAAATGATTTGATGGGGATCGCGAGGAACGTGTTAACGACTGGCGCGAGGGTGCAGGATCTTGCGGCGAGCTACAGTCTGGATGCTGAGGTGTTTCGGCTGATCAACTGCTGCGTGAGAGTCACGGCGAGAGGATACGATGGGGATGCAGGAACGGGCGACGAAGAGAAGTGGCAGTGGATTGTGAATGCGTACAAGAAACTCCTCATCACGAGTTTGCAGTTTCTGAACAATCTGGTGGCGCAGAATGAGAGGAGGAAGCTGATGCTGTGGGTCAGTCTGTTCGATAACAGTGGTGCGGAGGCGGTGTTTAGTCCTGAGGATGTGCCGGAAACGAGTTCTGCGAGCTTGACGGACGTGCCGAGTAACCCTACGAGCAAGCCAGTGCCGCCATTGAATAATATGGATATGCTGGTTGCGTTTGGTACAGATGGGAAGCGGCATGTTGACACGACTGGCGCTGAGCCGCTATGGGATGATACGCCGTTTGCGGATTATCCTCTGCCTCCCGAGGCTATCGAAGGGAGAAACAAGTTGCAGGGCAATGGGTATGCGTTCTACTGCAAGCGAGCTGCGGCTATCTGCAAGGAAGACTACAACATTGAACGGAAACGGGATCCGACATTGGCAGAGATGCATCTCGAGATGCCGCGAAGATGGGCAGAGCTTACGGATGATGATCACGAATACTGGCAAGGACTGTATGAGGATGCTATCGCGAAGTATCGTCAAGACTTGGCTGTATACGAGGCAAAGATGCTGGCAGTGACGGAACAACAGCCTGTCCTGAGAAGTGACGTACCGGTGGCGCAACAGACGAGGCAGGTCGAGAGGAAGATTGCCATGTTGGAAGAGCAGTTGGCCGAGAAGTATCGCAACGAGAGCGTGGAAATCAAGCCACTCGAGCCTGCGATCTATGGCAAGGATGGCCATCTGACGTTCGACAATCAAAGCCTACAGAGCAGGCCAGTCGTGGCAGATGACATGAGGATGCTCTTCACAGCCGAAGCAGGAACGAAGATACTGGAATCTGGCAAGGCAGAGCTGATGAAGCGTCTGGAGGGATATGAAGCACCACCGGAAGCAGAGATGCCTCCGCCGAACACACAAAGACCGATAACGGAAGAAGCAAAGTTAAGAGCTATGATGGCAGCCGAAACGCGCGACGTCGAAGGCGAAGTAACACGGCCTGTCTACGCCGATGAAGTGGACAACCAAATCGAGAAGACGAGGAGCATGTCCCGCATGTCTCCAACCCTGCATCCGAGTGACCCGCGCTTGCTAGAAAACCAGCAACCTGTAGCTCAAGTTTCACACGATCCCACAGGCGAAGCTTTCGAGGAGAGCGAGGTCGAGGAAAGTGAGGAGGAAGAAGAAGAAGAGGATGAGGATGAGGAGGAAGAGCCTGAGGAAGAAGGCTCCGAGGAAGAGGAGGAGGAGGAGGACGAAGAGGATGAGGAAGAGGAAGAAGAGGACTATCCCGGTAGTACCGAGGATGGCCGCGGTCTTCTCACCGACGTTCCTCTCATTCTGGGTCCATCAGAAATAGAAGTTCTGCCGATGCTCATCATGTCAGGAATCGTGCCGCCGCCAGCCGCGACTGTGGTAGGCAGTCGCCTCACTAAGGACGAGACGAACGCTTTGCTGAACATGCACGTTGTGCGCACGCATCTACTGCTCAGCCAGAGCAATGGGCGGAATTTGCTGCGAGAACTGCTCATCTTCGTCGCAGCGTGGGACTTGCGAGAAGAAGAGCTGTACTTTAAGTTCATGGTCAAGATCATGGAGGCAATCCTTCGCAATGGCCTGATGCCGTATGCATATCACGCCTTTCGCGATCGGTCGAGGTCGAAGGACATCATCAGCCCAGCACAAGCTGTGATTATGAAGCTTCTGACTTGCATCTTCCGAGCCAGAGGGGAAGCGCAGAAAGCCGCTGTTGCAGCGAATGCGCAAGCGAAGAACGGCGCTGCTTCTCACGACGCTGGCCAAGGCAAAGCGCCTATTACAATGACTGCAGGTGCGGTACATGGACCTGCGAACCAACACAGGCCGGTTATCAACCTCCCACACATGCCAAGCAGAGTTGACCTACACATCTTGAACTTCATCTTCACGGAGTTCAGGCAACACATCATACCTCAGACGTGCGCCTTGATCTTCCTACAAGGTCAGATCCATGCCGGTCGAGCAAGCCCAGAGGACTTCCCATTGAATCTGTGGGATATGGAGAGAATGTACGAGGGCGTGTATCAGTACCTCGAATTCTTTGCCGTGCTCACCGAGGAGGGCGTTTGGAAGGGCATCCTCGGCGAATGGGAGATGGCTAGTGAGCTCGTTACACTTCTCAGAGAGCTGGAAGGCGGCATCCCTAAGATGGGTGCCGTTGTGCAGAGCCTCCCACGAAGAGTGGAGAATGTGCAGATGGCGAGTCACCATGGCGCAGTCAGGCCACCTCAAAGAGCAATGAGTGCCGATGCTGCCATGATGCCAGGTCTTAGAGCACCAAGTCCTCTGCCACCCATGTCGCCAATGCCAGTGCCCTCAGCACCCGTATCGACACCAGCCAGCATGCCGACTGCAGTACCTCAACAAGGTGCTCCTGTCGCCATTGAACGACCTTTTGACGTCGATCCCACTTCCTCGGGCATCGACCCCAGACTACCACCTCGGCCGGTTCATCCACCTACCGCCGCCAATGGTAAGCAACCCCTCTACGAAGCCGAAACACCGCTCGCGTACCCGAATGATCCCCATCCAAACAACCCTCCACCGCCTAACACGAGCATCGCTCCTCATCACGACCAAGATGAACCCTCGGACTTCGAATGGCGGAACCTCAAGAAACTCACTGTACTCGTTCTCTCCTCCCTCATCTGGAAAAACCGCACAGTCCAGGACCAAGTCCGTCGCTATGGAGGTCTCGAAGCACTCGTAGGCTGTTGTCGACCCGACGAACACAATCCCTACATTCGCGAACATGCCATAATGTGCCTGCGATTTGCAGTGGAGGGATGTGAAGAGAACGGAAGAGTGATCAGAAGTATGGCTGAAGGCCACCCTGGACGTAAGAAAGCACCCGTCGCCATCGAAGGTGGCAGCATCACACTAAGCAGTGTCGGGCCCGCGATCGAAGACGTTCCGCGGGAAGTTCTTGATACCCAAGGCTATGAGACATTCATGGACCCTAAGGGACAGGTTGGCCTGAGAAGGAAGGATGTCGGTATTTCTGGTCCTTCTGGCCCTGGTCCTTCACATCCCCAGCAACAGCAAGCACATGGGCAGAACAGCGCTGGCGTTACTAAGCCTAGATTGAGCTCGACGAAGTTAACGGCTGAACGCGCGGCAGAGCTGATGTCCAGCGCCTTGAGTAGTCTGCCCATCGGGGACAAGCTCGTGGACAAGGGCAAGTTGGAGGCGCTGAGTAAACTGGATCGGGCTTTTGAGAAAAGTGAAAGGGACAGGAATGGCTGAAGCTTGAACGAGGAGAATGAATGAGGGACGCACCCGATATTATGACCAATAGGCAAAGAAGACGTGAAGCCAGGCTCGCGTTGCAAAGGAATCGTGTGCTGGAATCGGGACAGCGGCGACGACGTGCCTTTCTCAAGATCAGGCATTCCACCTTTGACGCGATTTTGGGCATGGCATGCAGCTCCCGTCGGCAAAGGTTCAGCGAGACCATCTTGACGAACACTTCCCGCCAGAGGCAAGCCGCGTGAGTTCTACTGTCATCCAGCAGCTCAAGTTGGAGGTCTGGAGCTGTGCTGAAGGTCGAAACGCGACGGCAGATTTTGAAAATGAGGCATGAGATGCATGAGAGGTATGAGCGGGGATGTAGAACATGTACAGTAGCGTAATACCTGTATAAAAGCACAGATGATGATGAATTGTTTAACTTGCATAGTAACCCCGTCTGATATGGCTACTCACTCTATCGAAGGCAAGACCAGGCTGCCCATCCGGCGACGACAGGCTCATCAGACTTCCGCAGCATGTTATGGGTACGAATATTACAATGCAGCAGTACATGTATCCTAGTTAGACCGTCAGCGAAAGCACGATGAGCAGTGGCAAATTGTTGTTGCAGAATGTTGGCGATTCAGTTCTCCAAGGTGTGTTTATCTTCAACGGCAGTGCCTCAGCGAGGTAAAGCAGGAACACAATGTCATCATGTGAGGGGGACATTGTAAGAGGTTATACGTACCATAAGTCTGTTGTTGTCGCATTCAATCAGCGAGTGTTAACACAGGTGAGGAGCAAGTTGTGATGATAGTGGTTGTTGGAGTCAGAGATTTTGATTTCATTGAGCTTCATAGTATGGCCAGCCATGATATAGCACATGACAGCCTCCGCAGAAATAATATACATCATCCAAAGCTCAAACTCAAGCCGGAGCTGAACTTACCTGTTGGTCTCAGCCGACTGCATACGGCACGATGGCGACAGCTGTTTTGATGGCGATGTGTCAATGAATACTGCGACAAAAGTCAGCGTGCTGTCTTCTCCCAAGTCCGTGGTCGTGAAGGAGGTAGGTTCGAAGCGCGATCAGGCTCATTAAATCAGAATTTTCAGTGTTGTGCGTTCATAACACTCCATGCTCGTTAGGCGATAGAGTGTTCAAACAGTGTGAATAGTGTTCATCATCGCAGAGTTGTGGGAGGGGAGAGTAGAAGCTTACCTGTCTTACAGTCAGCACATGGCCAGAGCGGTACTGATTGAGTCGAGTAGAATGATGGTGTCGTAGTCAGGAACGCTTTCTCAACAAGCATCTCTTCGCCAAACACCCACAAGGTTTGTACGCCTTGTTTTTGATGGATGCCCAGCTTGGAGTGCACAGTCTGTCCGCCCGTTGCGTTGGGTGTCTCATCATTGAACATGGTCTGAGTGATTGCATAGGGCTGGTTTACCTGAAAGCAATGTCAGTGATAGACCGAGTAAAGCTTCGAAGCAACTGGTTTGCAGTAGAGTTCTCAGACAAGGCTGAAACTAATTTGCACAAAATCGACATGATTTGTTCCGTTCGAGGAATGCCATTTGTGTCACATTATCATCACAGAACGGGGAAGGGGGGTGATGAAGTTGGGAGTGTGCATACCTTTGGAAAGTTTTCACCGCTCATATGTGCCGCATCTGTCAGTGAGGTGACGGCGGCGGCCAGTGGTAGGATTTCCCAAGCGCTAGATGGAGGCGCCACCGGGATGAGGAACTATTCCAACCTGTTAGCTGCGTGCAATTATGAGTGCTCTTGCGCCGAGGAAGGTACAATGTGGTGCTCAGTGTAATTCTAGAGTTATTAAATCCTTCACGACGCTATAGGCTTTGGATTGTTCATGTATATAACATCATTGCGGGTGGTGGAGGTTGATGTGTAGACATACCCTTGGAGTGATGTGACATTAATTATACCACGCTTCGGGTTCAACTCATGGCGGCAGCGGCGACCAGTCAGCGTGAGCGGCGAAGTACGAACGCGCCATGTTGCGCAGATCGGGATGTGTTTTGCGCTGTGGTGGTGGCGGCGCGATGTTGTTGATGGAAAGGATAAAGGAGCTGAGGTCCAGCAAATTGAAGAATATTCTGTCCTGCGCGCACAGGCCCGGAGGTGAGCTTGGACCACCCTCCGGCTCTCAGCTTCAAGGTTGACGCGCTTCGTAAGAGTGTTGTATCAATTCACCTATACGCTTTATTGACACCATTCGTTTTATATCTTCAAGAAATATATGTATGCGACATAGAAATAATTATAATAACGATAATATATGCGTTAGTTGTAGCCGCTGTATTAATATAAAGCTACGAAGCGGTATACTTCGACAGGGCTTAGCGAATCCTACTACTTTATTCTATACTGAGGTATTTAAGTCCCTTGAAGGACAATATAACACGGTAAATCTGACGCGCGTAGCCGCGAGCATTATAGGTAGGCGTAGCGGGCGTAGTAGTCGTGTTGCTACTAGAGGTCGGAGGAAAGCACGTATCGTCCCCCCTCTACGCAATCCGGATAGTAATATTAGTGCTAGTGCGGAATAAATAGATGTAGTTGTAACACCTTAAAATTCTCGGGGTCGTAAGATTAAGCAACCTCGAAGGTCTAGTAAGTAGCGTAGATAGATAGCAGCAACATGAGGGTGTGTTGTACTGGTGTAAAAAGTTGCTGTGAGAGGCGAATAAAATTTGCTTATATAAGCCCTCAAGCACTGGGAGCTCGGCTGTTGTTCATCGGCGATATCCGAGATCTGAGATCCGAGATCCACCCCAGCCACGACGAGCATCCTTGTGATATCCACGTATCCGCCTGCCTCAACGATATTGCCATATACTACCTGCACAGTCTTGGTCAACATTAGGCTTGAACGAGAGCGACAGAGCTTCAATTGCCCTCGACGAGAAAATGGTCATAAGATATCAGACCTCCAAGATGGCAACCGCAGTAAGCATCCAACAGTAGCAACGATATGTTGACCATGGTCGGTCGTGAGGCCGGTCTCAACTGATAGTAACATTACAGGCAGTCGGCCAAATAACATCAACCAACTCCATGAGCCATAACTTAGCCCAGTGTCGCCTCGTAATCAATAAAGCCGTGAACGCAGGAGCAAAGGTGATACCTATACAGATGTACTTTCACACCCGACCATCAACTTATCGCACCACAACCAGGCCCTCTTCCTCCCCGAAGCAAGTGACTACATCGGCTCCTCTCCAGAAGAAAGCCTTTCCCTCTGCAAGCCCGCCTCCGAATCGCCCTTCATCCTCGGCCTCCAAGAAGACGCAAAGAAGCACTCACTCCCCATCTCCGTCGGAGTCCACGAACCCAGCGATGATCCCTCCAGCAAGCGGATCAAGAATACCTTGCTCTGGATCGACGAGACCGGAGAGATCACGCACCGATACCAAAAAGTGCACCTCTTCGATCTAGAACTGGAGAATGGACCGGTGATGAAGGAGAGTACCACGATCGAACCGGGGAATGAGATTCTAACACCTTTCGACTCTCCGGTGGGCAAGATCGGGTCGATGATCTGCTTTGATCTGCGATTCCCGGAAATTGCCCTCGCCCTCAAGCGCCAGAAAGCAGATGTCCTCCTCTATCCCTCGGCTTTTACAGTCCCTACTGGCAAGGCGCACTGGCTCCCGCTCCTCCGCGCGAGAGCAATTGAATGTCAATGCTACGTGATTGCTGCTGGACAGGTCGGATTCCACAACGAGATACGGGAGAGCTATGGTCACAGTATCATCATCGATCCTTGGGGCGAGGTGCTGGCGGAGCTGGGAGGGGAGAAGAAAGACTGGCCGGAAGTGATCTTTGCGGAAATTGACCATGAGAGGTTGGAAAGAGTGAGGAAACAGCAGCCGCTGAAGAGGCGAACGTAAGTTGAATTCATCAAGTCTCTCGAACGTCATCAAGCTGTGCTAATACGCCCTTTTCTTAGCGACGTATACCCTGAGGTGTAGCATTAAACGTAGAGGAATAGAAAAGGCTGCGCACAAACGTCCCGCCGCTTTCATAGACTATCTCACTTCTGCTCGCCATTCCTGCTCGTCTGACGGAGGTGCCTTGCTACGCTGCTGTGCCGGAGCTTTACTTATGGACTGAGTGTTTGAGGGCATTCCTTGACCTGAACGAGGTGGCCTTGAGCTGAGATCTCGTGGCCTAGTGCATTCGCTTGTGTCGTAGGTGGGCTTCCAGAGTTTTTCGGGCTCAGAACATCGCAGGTCGACAATTGAGCCAGTCCAGGATATGGGCGAGCCATAGCCAAGTCCTTGAGAAGCTGCCTGGGGCGCAGTACGTCCAAGGTGACCTCGTTGCTGTGAATTGCTGGTCGATCGTCCCGAAGATCGCATTCGATTTTCCATCATTTGTAGTGCGTCAGAAAGCGTTGTCGGTTCCGGACCAGACTCGTCGTCGGCATCGTAGTTCTCATGGCATGAGTCCTTTCGCGTGTTACTGGCACTTTCACCACTGCTGCCAACAGTGTCGGTCTGCTATTGGTTACTGTCAGCTCCACTGTCCAAGGCAAACAAATACGTGGCAGGTTCTTGAGCATCGACTTACCCGTGTCGACATGTCCGGTCACGATCAATCCCTTGCTTGGGATGGCAGAACTCGCGAGGTGATTCCTGCCGACCCAATGTACTTTCTTCTGCAAGTCGACCTTACAGGAGAAGGACGCGCTCTTCTTTGAACCAGGCGCTGAAGTAGACCGGTCACAAACTTCACTGTGCTTGAGCACAATGTCCCACCACATGCAACTACAGCCAGGTTCTTGCCAATGGCGCCGGGTCCGGCCCTCCTGCCGTGTAACAGTAGTTGTAGAGAGCTTCTCACCACGTCTCGCGCTCAGCGTGCTCGCCTAGCTCTCAAGCTGCCGTGACTACTGCACGTACACGATATCTTCATGCATGATCATAATATGTAGTTCTCTTGCTCACTCCAACCCCAGGCGGCCTTGAGATTTGCTATTGCAACACCTGTGGGCCACGCGTGGATTTTGTCACATCTGTCCAGAACATCGAGCAACGCCTGTTGATCGGTGATGGAATCAAACTTGTCACCTGCCATGGTACAAGCCATAGCGCCATATGTAAAGGCCGGGGCATTGTGCGGGTTGCTAAGAGCCATCCCACAGAGGATGCGAACGTGCTTCCGAATCTCGTTGTCCATGGTTCTGAGTGCTGAAGCCCTCCCTGGACCCAGCCGTGGTATGCTCGGGTTGTGTGAGGCCAGGAGAATCCTAGCTAAATGAAAATGTTGGATTCCAGTGGCGTGCTCGTCTGCCACGTACCATATCTCTGGGAATGCTTCTTCAAGCTCGGGCTCACGATAGTATACTGGTACGAACGACGACGGCTTTGTCGTCCACCTGCAAAGCTAGTCAGTACTCACGAACGCAATTTGTGCTACAGTATCACTAGCCATTGTTGCACCTGTTCCTCAAGGTACTTGTAATTAGACGCAGTGTGGTGTGTATCGCTGAAGCAGAAGCGGAGAGTGTCGGCGCAGAGTACGACCATGCGACAAGCCCTGTACAATGCAGTCAGCATGATAAAGAAGACGCGCACGTGGCATCCTAGCGTACCAAATATGATCGTCTGCAGCCTCAAATGACCTGTCCACGTTGCAGTGCTCCAATGCAGGCAAGACTGGTCGTTGGTTGACGAAAGCTACGTACACCTCCTGACGCAGTCCTACCCAGAAAGCCGCTTGCCGAAGACCCCCTGTGACTGCGGCGCGCTCTTGTGCCTGAATGAAGGCTTGCGCACCGAGGAGATGGCTATGTTGATCAGCAGGTAATTGTCCAGAGATTGGCACCTCCAGCTCTTCAAGATGCCGTAGGATGATCGTCGATGCTAACAGGTTCTCGTCCAGTATCGCTGCTGTGTCGTCAAGCATGGGGATCAAATGCTTCAAGCATTCTTGATGGTACTTGTTCGATACCAACGGATCGTATTCGCCTATACGACTCAGATGTCTTGCCGAAAGCGCAAAGATAGCATTCATCAGCGTTGGACACACTGCCGCTCTTTGCGGCACAACCGAGCGAAAGTGATTCAACGGGTCTGTCAGGTCGAAGTTACGGGATAGTGTTTCCACATAGTATCGCAAAAGCTTTGCTTGCTCCTTGTCATGCAGTGGCCATACCGGCGAATCCAGATAAATACGAGAAAGAGACTGCGATACTGTTGTCTCAAGTGCCGGGAACGAGGACAGATCTAGTTCTGAATCGAACGTGAGCTGGTCCACACCGGCTGTAGGGGTCCATCCTGTATGCCACGAGCCTGCCGGCGAGCGATGGTTGAGGATGTCGGCAGGCGATCGATGGTCAAGATGATTGATGGGGCTGCCAGAAGTTGTCGAGCTTTGGCAGCAACTTTCGTGCGTGAGTCGGCGACGCTTTGACAAGGGCAGCGATTCGCGGCCATCTGTAGATGCCAAATGTTCTGAACATGTCTGGCTCTCGGCCGCGGGACTCGCAAAGGATTGCTTCTCGGAAAGTGGTGTGGGCGTCAGACCAGTATCTGACTGAGGTGTCAGCCCAGTTTTCTCTGGCCAGAAAAATTGCGCAGGCTCTGGACGGTCCTCAGAGCGTGAAGTCGATGGACCACCTGCTGCTGCGCCCGAGTCGCCAGACTGTGCGATCTTCGCTGGGCCAACATGTGGTTTCTCTTGGCGCGAAGACGGCGGCGGTTTGTGGGCAGCGGGCTCTGGCCAAGTGAATGGTGTCGGATGTGGATTGTTCTCGTCCGGAACATGATCGTAGATGTTGATGAGCTCCGGAGTCTCGTCCAGGAAGGTGAGGTTTCTTGCAGTCTTCACCCAGGTTTGCTCCCTGCTGAAATCGTATTCCGCCTTTGCAAGGCCAGAGCCGGTGACATTGGCCACGCTCGGATTGGCGCCATGGCGAAATCTGATGTTGTAGCCTCGGACACACTCAATGCCAGTCTTCTCGCACCGTGCGCAGGACGGACGTTGCTCGTCACACTTCAGGTGCCTCAAGCGACAGTTTTGGCTAACCGACACAACGTCAGTGACACAAACGATGTAATCCAACGACAGCCGAGATGAGAAGTGCTCACCAGCCAGTCTTTGTCCTTTGCGTCTGCTGCGTATTCGAATTACTGGCAGTCTTTGTTTCTGACATGCTGGACTACGCCATGTCGCGCGATCCATCATACCATGGTTGCTGCAACAGAACGGAACATATCACCTGCATCGGCGATTGAGGGAAAGCGGGGCAGTGTGGCAGCGAGACGTAGGAAAGGTTGAAATTTGGCGCAACACCACAGAGTCATGGGTCAGGCTTGGGGAAACGTGTGGTGGGTTCGATTGCTGTCAAGGGCCAGACTAGGAAGCAGGGAAGTGGATACGAAGGTCTCCACCATGGCTTCGCCGCATAGCGATTCAACTCGTGGATACCAGGGAACATGCAAGACCGAGCGGGTTATATAACTTTTCATGTGATGTGCTTCGTCACACCGTACGAGAGAGTTGACAAAGTCTGTCTCAACCCTATCCAACAGATAATACAGACCTGCCGCCATTCATCCGAAAGTATGCCTATGCAAGTCTAGACCTCTAAAGACCGTCTATCCAGATCTATCATCAAAATATCCTGCAGACAGAGCTTACAAACGAGGCCTCGGCTCAACGATCCTCTCCCCAATCTCGTTAAACTCGATCTTCTTGCCAGACCTGAGCGACTCTTGCAGGGCATCGCCAACCTTGAGAGCCGCGACAGCGCCGCTCAGCTGGAACGGTGGCTTCTTGCCATCAAGGATCACCTCAGTGAACTCGTTCGACTCAGTGACGAAGGCCTGCTCGAAGCGGTCGTAGTATGTTTGTGGCACATCACGGCGGATTCCAGTAGCCTCGTGGTGCTCGACGAGGTTCTGCTGTGGGTTGCCATTGACCACGATCTTGCCATGTGTGCCGATGATCTCGGTCGTGTCGGTCTGGCCAGCAGCCATCATGCGGGAAGAGTAGAAGTATGCGATCTTGCCGCCCCAGAACTCCACGATACCGACCCCGTTGTCAACGTCGCCATACTGAGCAAGACCTGGCAGGCGGGCGTTGATGCCAACAGCTGTAACGCTCTTGACGATGCTGTCCGCACCGAAGTACCAGAATGCAAGATCGATATCGTGGATGTTGGCATCAACGAAGATACCACCAGAGTACTTGGCGTACTGGACAAAGTAGTCGTCGTTCCTGTGCTTGTCGGCTGTCTGTGATCGGATGACAGAAACACGGCCAATATCGCCAGACTCAACCTTGCTGGCTGCGTCTCTGTAGGAGGCGTCGAATCGTCGGGAGAATCCACACATGACAGTGAGCTCTGGCTTCTTTTTTGCAGCACGGAGGACACCCTCGCAGATCTCAAGGCTGGTTGAGAGTGGCTTCTCGCAGAGGACGTGCTTGTCTGCCTCGATTGCACGAATTGACTGTGGTGCGTGCTCTGTGGTGATGCCGGCAATAACGACAGCCTCGAGGCCCTCGTGCTTGAGCATCTCGTCGAAATCGTTGTAGAGCTTGACGCCGAATGGCTCCAGCCGTTGCTTAGCCCATGCCAATGCCTTTGGGTCTGGATCACACGCAGCTACGAGCTCAGCGCGAGGTGTGCGGTCGAGAAAGTGCAGAGCGTGGCGAGCGCCCATACGGCCGAGGCCAGAAACTGCGACTTGAAGCTTGCGGACCATTGTGATGTTGCTGCGAGGGATCAAGGATATGGGAGGATAAGAAGGATGCTGTGTACGTGTTCTGAACTTTTATCAATGCTGTGAACGTGTTCTGAACTTTTTTCCAACAGCTCTCTTTGCTCGAGGATCGGCGGGCTCGGGACAGCGAGGGAAACAATAAAGCAACGAGATCCACCCAGCGATCATGAGAACACACCTACTCTTTTATCCTGACGTTGTCGCCGATCGTTGAACAGCGTAATGCGCGTCTAGTCGAGCGCAATGCGACACGACGTGACTGATCCACGCGTTGGCTCCCCAGAATTGGCCCGCCGTCTTTCACGCGCTGGACGTCGGGAACTCTTTCCCTGGCAGCGACCGACAGAGCAGGTTGGCCCGTCCGTTGCCGGCGGCGCAAGAACATTATCGCGAAGTGCTGGCGGTCTCGCATGGATCTCTGGCGGGAAGAGCGCAGCGGCGAGACTGATCACGGAGACGAGGCCGCGATGAGCTCCATGTTGTGGAGGCCGCCCCGCGTGGATTTAGAGCTGCGACTTAGCCTGCAAGCTGGCAAATGCAGGTGCATGTTCGTCGGCCTTTGCAATCGAGCGTGTTTTGGTCTGTCTGAGACAGCAGGCTTTCGGGAAAACTTTGATCCGACGAGTCAGGAGGCACAATAGCGCCTGGACGACGATGATCTATCTTTTGTTTACAGCACTGTTTACTACACGTATGGTCTTGTCTGAACAAGTACTTTGATCAATCGAGGCTCAATCCCTGTCCTGATTACACAACGCGATCGCTACATATACTCTTCATAACGTCGTACCGACCCCCAATCACCACCAACAACCAACACATCCAGGTAAGTCTGCCTCCTTCCTCTGCCCTTTCTGTGGTCGACGAGACGCTGTCCGTAACTACCTTCCCATCCAGCCTCCTAACTTCGTGTTAGTATGCGACCACAAGAGTCTCAAGAGGTGACTAGAACGCCCTGAACCACTTACCGTCCACAGTCAGGATCTCTCCACTGACATACGCGCTGGCACGACTCGCCAGGTACACGACACTCCCCTTGAAGTCCTCCGGCGAACCCCAACGACCAGCCGGTATCCGCTCCAAAATCGAAGCCGCCCTCTTCTCGTCCTGAATCAATGCCGTGTTCATCTCAGTAGCGATGTAGCCTGGGGCAATACCATTCACAGTAATGCCCTTGTCGGCCCACTGGTTTGAAAGAGCTTTGGTGAGTTGACCGACGCCGCCCTTGGAAGCCGCGTAGGCGGGCACATTGATACCGCCTTGGAATGTGAGGAGGGAGCCAATGTTGATGATGCTTCCTCTCCGGCCGTACTGATCGGCGTCGCGAGAAAGCATGTGTGCGCCAACATCTCTGCAGAGAGTGAAGACGGCGTTTAGGTTGACTTGAAGCACTTCGTTCCAGTCCTCGTCCGG
Organism: Mycosphaerella arachidis; assembly: GCA_001297265.1. NCBI lineage: Eukaryota > Fungi > Ascomycota > Dothideomycetes > Mycosphaerellales > Mycosphaerellaceae > Mycosphaerella > Mycosphaerella arachidis. Next base: position 341,262 of record LIHB01000003.1, read on the forward strand.
GAATTGGTGAGCAGGGTGTCTCCTTTGAATCCCGCCGCAGTTGAGCAGGATGTGGATTTGGTGGCCGTCGCCGAGGACTTTGGGGGTCAATGCCTTCATCGATGCACTGTCTGCGAGGTCTGCTGTGTATATTTGTGCTTTCCTGCCCAGCTTCTCAATGGCTTGTTTCGTCTCTTGGTTGGAGTCATTTCTCTACCCTGTATCAGTCTGCCTGTACAATCTGCCTCACTTCTCTCAACACTCACCTGCACGAGCAAAACATCAGCACCGGCCTCTGCCAAGGCAATAGCCATCGCTTGCCCAATGCCCCTCGTCCCGCCAGTCACCAACGCCGTCTTGCCCTCCAGGCTGAAAAGCTGCTGCACGGAACCCATCTTCGTCTTTCTAGTCTCAGTCTTGAAATGCTCTGCAATCTTTCGAACACGCGCCTCAGACATGCGAATGACTTGTTAAAAACAATCCAGATGCGACAGATTTTGCCATTGATCAGGCACAGGCTTTGACCCTGCAGATGCCGACACGAGGGCGAACCGAGGGGTTCTGGTTGCGGAGTCAAATGCCGATTGATCATGAGAGCGAAACGCAACGACCAGCTGGAGCATGTAACGGAAAAACATGGCCACACGTACATAGGCGGATATATCCCGAGAGGGGATTGAGAGAAAAGTAAGACTGCTTGTCTGGTAGAGTGGAGTGCTGTTCATTCTTCCCTCTCCAATCCATTCTTGTCGTTCGTCCTTGTTCATCAGGGTATCTCGACAGCTCCTCGTAACCATGTCTACCCGACACATCAATGCCTCCGTCCTGCACGCTGCGAAAGACCTTCGCGTCGTAAGTCATGTAACCACCACCAGGCGCAGTTTATTTTAACACCACTCCAGGAGCAACGCACCCTCACCTCGCCCTCCTCAACCGAAGTCCAAGTCCGCATATCCTCCACCGGCCTCTGCGGCTCCGACCTCCACTACTACTCCCACTTCCGCAACGGCGACATCCTCGTCCGCGAACCTCTGTCCCTCGGCCACGAATCCGCCGGAGTCGTGACAGAAGTCGGAGCAGAAGTCTCCCACCTAAAAGTCGGCGACAAAGTCGCACTCGAAGTCGGCCTCCCCTGCGAACAATGTCAAAGATGTACAGAAGGAAGATACAACATCTGCCCGAACATAAAATTTCGATCGAGTGGCAAGGCTTTCCCGCATTTTCAAGGCACGCTCCAGGAACGGATCAATCACCCGGCAAAGTGGGTTTATAAACTGCCGGAGGAGATCAGTCTGGATGTTGGGGCCCTTCTGGAGCCGCTGGGTGTAGCGCTCCATGCGTTCAGGAGGAGCTTGATGCCCAAAGACGCGAGCGTCATCGTCTTTGGGGCTGGAGCCGTGGGACTTCTGTGCGCTGCTGTGGCGAAGCTGAAGGGGGCTAAGAAGGTAGTGATCGCGGATATTGACGCAGGAAGGTTGGAATTTGCGGTGAAGAATGGATTTGCGCATAGTAGTTATACGGTGCCGATGAGGCGCGGGAAGGATGTTGATGAGAGTCTGGCGATTGCGAAGGAGACTGCTGCTGAGATTGGGAAGGTGGATGGAATTGGCGAGGTGGATGTCGTGTTTGAGGCTACTGGTGTGCCGAGTTGTGTGCAGGCTGGGATATATGTGAGTTCTTTGCTGGAGGGGGCGCTAGATGACAAGGAATGACTGAGTGACAACTTTAGGTTACACGACCAGGAGGCCGCATCATGCTCGTCGGCATGGGCCACCCAATCCAGACTCTTCCCCTTGGAGCCGCCGCATTACGGGAAGTCGATATTGTCGGCGTCTTCCGATACGCCAACACATACCAGGAGAGCATCGACATTGTTCTCCAGGCGCAGAAGTCTTCAGACGGCCCTGACTTCTCGAAATTGGTTACACACCGATTCAGTGGTCTACAAGATGCTGTAAAGGCGTTCGAGATGGCAGGCAAAACGAAGGACGCAGAGGGAAAGCTCGTGATCAAGGTCATAATTGATAGCAGCGATGAAGCTCAAGGCAAGGTATGAGGGTGCGTTTGGTCCAGTGGTGCAGGGTTGAACGGTGCTGATATATTCTTGGTCAATCAGCATTCGTCAAAGTTGTGATACCTCAGTCATGTAATTGTGGTTGTGCATAGCGATAGCTGGAAAGCAGGCGTGGCGTGTGGTGGATTCAGGTTCACGTTGTTCAAATTAGACTTCAATGTTACTCAAGACGTTGCTCTTCACAGTCATAATTCGTGCAGTACCACTTGAATGCCATGCTGTACACCCAAATTCCCTACCTCAAGCAGCCACAATCTTTCCGTCAGTACAAATCGTGCCTGCTGCCACGGCTCCCATCCTGACGAGGCCACCAAAATCGCAAACCAGGAACTGCTGTCCACCGTCTGAACATTGTAGACTGCCGTCCACGTCGCAGTCGCCATCTGGTCTTGCTCTTACGATTCGATCATCCCTGTAGCTACCACTTTCCACATTCGCTTGCTGGCCATATTGATCTGTCGTGCTTGAGTATGGGGATAGGTTGGGCAAGCACATCATGCCGGCGGCCACTGTACGTGAGTATCCGTATACCCAGTCGGCCGCGCTGTTGTAGTTACAGGTCTGCCATGTAGTCTCGCTCGTGCAGATGAATGCCCCTGGTACGCAGGGCAAGTATCCACTAAGGTCGCCGGTCGCATATGGTGGACGATTAGGATTCGAGGGTACCGGATCCTGCGGCTTGGGCGATGGAGTTGCTGGCTTGGAGGTTGGAGGGGGCTGTGCTCTTGTTGTCGAAGTTACCATTCGAGATGACAGGACTGGTGTCCTGGACGGCTGAGTCGGTGGCATGGACTGAGCGACACACTGCCATAGGCAGGTACCGATAAGCTCGCATCCATAATCCGGAGCGCAAGGACACACTGCGGTGGTGCCAGTGCAAGCAGCCTCAGGAACGGACGTTATATAAGTCGCTGGGTGGGATATGGTTGCAGATGATGTCACTGTGATGGTGACTGTGCTGTCGCAGTCGACGTAGACGGTCGTGGTAGATACGCCAGCAGTACTCGGGATCATGACGCGCTGAGGAGGATATTCTGCTACACTTGTGGGTGCCATCACAGCCTGTGGAGACAGTGTTCTCGCATGCATCGTAGCTGTCGATGTGGCGCTGCGACGCTCTGTATAGGAGTCGTCTGGCATACGGTCATCCGATGTTATAAGGTTGTCATCTTGATATGGCCCTGCCGGTATTTCTGCGACTGAAGTAGAAGCGATCGTTTCTGTGTACGAATCATCAGCCGCCGGAGCGGATACCGTGGAGTTCGCGTCATTAGCTGCTGGACCGGTTGTTGCGTTGGTGCTGGTGTTGCTAGACGTTATCGGCGCTGCGGAGCTATCACCAAGATCCTGATATGTTTGGCCATAAGGTGTCGCTGCGTCGCAACTGCCTGGGGACAACGGGCTGGAACTGCTATAACCGTCACCATAGACAACGTCTGGACCGGGACTAGGATAGACAGGGTCGTCGCCTTCTGTTGTCACACAATCATTGAGACCAGGCAAGTTGCCCTTCCAGATGTAAGGTAAACTCTCGAAGCTATTGTAAGCTTGTCTTCGATGCCGTCTGTAGGTGCTGCTGGCGACAACATTGACCTGAGCGCAGTTCATGTAGTATTCGCGGTTGCCTTGCTTGTTCTGCCATGTCCAGGCAAGAAGCGCGTCACCGGTGGGTGCGTATGATGGCACTGTGAAGTCGTACGTTGATTCGAGAGGACATCCGCCGATCTTGCTCTTGATCACCGAGAACGTGGCACCATTGTCGTAGGACATGGAGATTTGACAAGATCCACCGCCATGTGTAGCTGAGCCAGCTAACGAGATGTTGTAGGTCGACCCAGCCGAGTATGTTGCCACCGCTCGGAAGGGCCTGTCATTCTGATAGCCTTTGCAAGGAAAGTTTGACCCATCGTCTGTGAGAGGACTGGTCATGCTGTAGTCGATCTTGTCGTAGCTGTTCTCAGGATCGAATTTGCTGCGCAGAGCATAAGGCCAGCTCATCTCCATGTGGCCCAGGGCATGTCGTGCAGATAATAGCAAGGCGCAAAATGCCAAGCTAGATGTTGGATGTCTTCTTGATGTCATCTTCGAGGAGAGCACAGTATAACGATACAGTAACGGGGAAGAGTCAAACGGTGGTTGCTGGACTTACATACTACTAGCAAGGGAGCACGGTACGCACAACTCGCCATCTTTCCATGCTGCACAAGCTTGGTGGCTAAGGAGTTCGAGATGTTGAAGCGCAGCAAGGCGTGTGAAGTGCGTTAAAGGAGGTTTGAGGGCGCATTCCTCGCCAACAATCGCGCCCACAGCTGCACAGAAGCATTCCTGAGTACCATGGGAAAGGGGCATGATCTCCGTGGCCAGCCTTTCGTGCCGCTCTTTACAATCAGGCTGCTTGCACTGCACAGGTGTCGAAGACGACTATGCCATGCCCATGTAGCTCTTATTATGGAGGGAGAGATGTATCGAGGATGCTTCCAAGGTCAATTGATACTGCAGTACATCGTACGCCTCTCTCTCGATGCTGCTGATGATTCAGAACTTGTGGAATGTTCATGTCGAATGGCAGGAGTGGTCGGACCAGGAACGAGATGTCTTTGTCGGATCAGCACGTGAGAGCGTCACGATTCTGACGCGCTGCTCCTTCGATCTACTTCCATCTTACCACATCACGCCACCACCATGCCCGAACTCACGCAAAATGACAAGTCCAACGAGGAGAAACTGAAAGCCGCTCTCTGGTACTCAATCGGCAAGACCGTCGACGCCGTCGCCCTCGACACGAACATCAATGCCACACCGCAATATATCGCAGGCCTGACAGAGCTCGTCTACGCCAAAATCGCGACAGCCGCGACAGACATGGAGGCGTTCGCGAAGCACGCCGGTCGCACTACCATCAACAGCAAGGATGTCATACTTCTAGCCCGAAGCAACGAGGCATTGCAGCATATGCTCGAGGAGAAGGCCGAGACGGTTCGCAAGCCCGATCGCGCATCGAAGAGATGAGGATACAGGAACGGGATATGCACAACTACATGATGAGGTATGGCTTTTGGCGCCGCTGTCTACATCTATGGTCTGCATCATCAGAGCAGCATGGAGTCTACACCTCCCTCGCCTGCTGCAAGCCTATTCCTGCTTGTCGGGGAAGCCCAAGTTGACACCAAAGGGAGGATACACGTAACGAGTCGTGCCCTTCTTCTTATGGATCGAGTCTAATGCCTCTAGATCTGAAGAATCAAGCTTTACAGTCTTGAGATTTTCTTCGATGCGGCTGGGGGTGACGGACTTCGGGAGGACGACATGGCCTTTGCTGACTGCGAATCGTTAGCAAAAAGGTGTATGCATGGATCGGGAAGAGGTGCGTCGTGCAATGCAGCTCTGGCATGACCACGAGATCGCCGGGATACCGGGAAGCCAGAGTGCCGGTGATGGACAAGCAGACATACCTTGGTAGCTGATCAAGACAGTGCCCTCGCCGACATTGTGCTTCTTGGCCACCTCCTTGACACCCTCATCGGCGAAGAGTGGGCTTCCAGTGCTTCCCAGCGGGCTATAGGCCTCAATGATGATGCCCTTCGACTTGCAGTAGTCCGCGATGTCCTGTTGTGGGAGAAGAGGGTGGTTCTCGATCTGATTGACTGCCGGCACGACCTTGGCCTGTGGAAGTAGCTCCTCGAGGAACTTGACTGAGTAGTTGGACACACCGATGGCCTTGACCTTGCCGGTGTCGAGCAGCTTCTCCATGTTCTTCCTACAGAGAGAAGGGCGTTAGCTATGCTCGAGAAGTATATCGCCGTACCTCAGGCTATGGCGGACAGTACACTCAAGCGTGTTCTGCAATGCATGTCTCGAACCATCCACTGTCGGGCCGCCACTCCGATCACGTACCAGGTTTGAACGTGGCTCCATTCCGTGTCGAGATCACGGGAGCCGTCTGGATGCTTGGGAAAAAGAGGGTGGTCGCCATTCGGGTTCATTGGTACTGGCCAATGGATGAGGTACAAATCGATGTAGTCCAGACCTAGTCTCTTGAGGCTCTCATCGAGGCATTCTTCTGGTTTGCTGTAAAGCACGTCAGCATGCTTCCAGCTTGAGAGCAGTCCCAAGGTGCTGTTGCGCAACCCCCATAATCCAGTTCGCACATACCGGTGATAAGTGTTCCACAACTTCGAGGTCACAAAAATATCTTGACGCTTGATGCCGGAATCGAATGCTTCTTTGAGACCCTCTCCCACCTCCTTCTCGTTGCCGTACACGAAGGCCTACGCTACGTCAATCTACGCAAGACACGCTGGAACTTGTCTGGCGCCCCACTCACAGCATCGATGTGCTTGTAGCCACTCTTCAGTGCGTGAGCAACAGCGGTCTTGACCTGACCTGGGTCTGCAGTGGATACGTCAGCACAAGCAGCAAACATCTCAACGCCATATGACTGACCGGATTGCCAGGTTCCCAAGCCGACTGCTGGTATCTTCGCGCCGGTGTTGAGGGTGAAAGTGTGGTCTGCCATTGTCTTTGGATGTAGAATACTTTCTGGTGTTCACGCGAGAATGAAGTCCGCCAAAGACGGATTCATCGAGAGCTCCGCGCAAGGACACACGGAACTATGCGCGCTGTTGACATGGTTTGGCCATGTCGGCGACTGCTCATGGAGCAGCAGCCCACCACGCGACATGTGACCCCCACCATGGCTGCCATGTGCTCAAGGATCGGAAGGCACGATCTCGGCGAGGAAGAACAAGGTGGGGAAATTGAGGCTCTGGAGAAACGTACTGCCGCCCGCAGCCGGCGAAAAGTGCTTCAAGACCTCACTTCGTCCAGAATAGGTCATCGGAGCGGGCATCCGTGGAAACCTGGAAAAACCAAGTCACCGAGCTTCCTTGTGCGTCACAAAACTGGCAATATTCCCCATCCATTACGCTATTACTGACCTACCATCCGGATCTGCTGCCCTAGCGTGAGCAATTTCGTTGAGGAGAGCGGGGTCAACTTGCTTCCGACAAGGGCGCTAATGATCAGGATTCTCCGAGCATGACCTATGATTCACATCGCATGGGTGGGATCCCTGCATTAGAAGGGTCTTAGACTCTGGTGGCTCCAGCCTTGTTGCATGGCATCATATCAACAACCATCTGGTTGATCCCGTCACGTCCCATGGGCAGCTGACGAGAAGCGAGGGCTAGACAAGGAAAAATCTCCACGCTGCGTCGTAAGGTTCTTTTCCATCTTGCCTACTACGCCTTCTCAGGGCAGGTGGAGATTCCACACCCTCTGTAAGCAATGTCTTTGTGCGCTGTATAAGTATCGTCCCCTTTCGACTCTCCTTGACCCATCAGCACCTTTCCATTACATTCATCAGTGAGCTACTTATCTTACAAGCCACTGTTCCCGACATTTGACATTTGACTTTATTATTTCTTGTAATACTAGTCGTCAAAATGGCACCAGCAATGCTTGAGACTCCTAACATTGCGGAGAACTTCAACGACCACAAGGATGGCCTCGCCCTCGAGGCAACAGATGATGCTGTCCACGAGGTCAACCTCCTCAAGGCTCAGATGCGGGTGAAGAATGGCACCGCAACCCAAGAGGAGGTCGACATGTACGAGAAGTCCAAGTTCGACGAGGACAAGGACAAGACCCAGTTCCGTAACTACGAAGACGCATGCGACCGCGTCAAGAACTTCTACAGAGAGCAACACACCAAGCAGACCGTTGCTTACAACCTGAAGGCCCGCAACGACTTCAAGTTCAAGACACGCGCTGAGATGACCATCTGGCAAGCGATGGAGAAGCTCAACGAGCTCATCGACGAGTCCGACCCCGACACCTCCCTCAGCCAGATCGAGCACGCCTTCCAATCTGCTGAGGCCATTCGCCGTGATGGCAAGCCACAGTGGTTCCAGCTCACCGGCCTTATCCACGACCTGGGCAAGCTTCTCTTCTTCTACGACGCTCAAGGCCAATGGGACGTCGTCGGTGACACCTTCCCAGTCGGCTGCCGCTTCAGCGAGTCGATCATCTACCCAGGCTCCTTCGAGGACAACCCAGACAGCAAGGACCCCATCTACAGCACCGAGCACGGCATCTACCAGCCAGGCTGTGGCTTGGACAACGTTATGCTCAGCTGGGGTCACGATGAGTACCTTTATAACATCTGCAAGGACCAGAGCACACTCCCAGATGAGGCTCTCGCCATGATCCGATACCACTCCTTCTACCCATGGCACAGCGCTGGTGGCTACCGATGGATGATGAACGACAAGGACGAGAAGATGATGGCTGCTGTCAAGGCTTTCAACCCATACGACTTGTACAGCAAGAGTGATGGTCTGCCTGACAAGGAGACTCTGATGGCTTACTACAAAGGTCTTATCAATATCTACTTCCCGCCGGGTGAGGGCGAGACAGAGAAGGTCATCAAGTGGTAGATCATGACGGGTTGACAGTTGCATGAAAACGGCGTTTGGGTTTGAGCGATTTGAGGCTCCTGCTGTAGAGGCGGTCGAGCGACATGATATGATAATGGCATAGAGCTTCGCAACAATGATGACGTTACGACCATTTCGCTGCTTCATACTTGTAAGGGCGACTGTAGTGTCAGAGTTGACTGCCGCTGTGGATGATTCCATAATGTCTTGAGGGACTTGAAGTAGGAGACGATACACGTCGCGTGCCCTACACATACAACTATGTCTCATACTTGTAGCACCAGCGAAAGTGCAGTGGTACTGCTACCATTCTCCTCGTCCCGTGGCCACCTGCGTTACGTGCTAGTAATGCTCTAGAACTCTCCATCTAAGCCAACAGTGTCTTTGCCCATATTATTAGGGAACTCATGTTGGAGCTCCCGAAGATACCCGAGAGCATCCTGTGGTCCTGGCGGGTGGTGTTCGGCGCAGGCGGCGACTCTTGCTAGGTCGAGTCCAGTGTGTCGCCAAGATTCTGCATGTTCCTATCCAACTAGGTCACGATGGGCTTGAAATGCCCTTTAGAGGCGTTTTGGTATCACTTGTTGATGGTGCTAGTACGCCAGGCAATCAGCAGCTGCTTCGAGTCGCACTTATTCGTCTTGGATGCCCAAAAGTGGGTGACGCCGACAGCGCTTGGTCTCTTCAAGAACCCCAGCTCACGCTTGAACTTGCTGAGGCATTGCTGCATTACGTGGTATGCTGCTTATACTCGGAGGCAAGTGCGTCGCCACTAATGACCGATTGCAGCAGAAGTAGATTCTCATGCTTCGCCGCAGCAGCTGCAGCAGGGTCCGAATGAGTGCTCTGCTATAGAGCGGCGACGACCTTGTCTTCTGCCTATGGAGATGTGTTGTCGCCGCTTTGTATTTGTTCTCGAGCGCGGTGAATTGTAGTTCCGTTAACACGGGCTCCGTCGTGAATGCAATTACTCAGCTGACGACATACTTTTGGCTGTCGAAACATTCCTACTGATTCAAACAACACGGTAACACGTTCCTGCAAACAACCCTCAAGATGTCAGCCCGACCTATTGTGAGATGCCTTGTAGAGGCCGCCGCACGACCGACAACGACCCCCAACGCAGCTAGCAGAACTTCGCGACTTGCCACGAGCAGCACAACCATCAGATCCTTCAGCGATGCGCCTCGATCATCTTCTCTTTCTGCGTCGAGCAGGAGGCAGAGACCTTCATTGCAGCCGCTTAGCCACCCTGCGGTACGGCAAGCAGTGCCTTCAATACAAGCGAAGCGAACGATTTTCATCCAGACCGAGGACACACCCAACGCAGATGCATTGAAGTTCATCCCGAACCATCAAGTAATACCTGACAGCGTTCCTTCCACATTTCTGGAATATCTTTCACCGCGCTCGACGTTGGCGCCACCGCATCCGTCACCGCTGGCTGCGAATTTGATGAACGTGGACGGAGTGACGAGTGTATTTTATGGCAAGGACTATATCACTGTAACCAAGGACAGCTCAACACCGTGGGCACACGTGAAGCCTGAAGTCTTCAGCTTGATCACCGAGGCTGTGACCAATGGACAGCCGCTGGTCAACGTGGTAGAGAACAAGACTGGCGAAGAGGGCCAAGGTAGCGCCGCAAGCGAAGCACAAGCAACCTACGATCCCGAAGATGAAGAGGTAGTAGGCATGATTCAAGAGCTTCTGGACACACGAATCCGACCCGCGATTCAAGAGGATGGCGGCGACATCGAGTTCAGAGGCTTTCATGACGGACAGGTCCTCTTGAAGCTAAGAGGCGCATGCAGGACATGCGATAGCAGTACCGTCACGCTGAAGAATGGAATCGAGAGCATGTTGATGCACTATATTGAGGAAGTGAAGGGCGTGCAGCAGGTCATGGATCAGGAGGAGGAGATCGCGATGCAGGAATTTGCGAAGTTTGAGGAGAAGCTGAAGGCGCAGAAGGGAGAAGTGCCGCCGACGAGTCCTGGACCTGGATCGATTGATCAGGTTGCCGGATAATCCGTTGGAGTACTGTGTAACATGGGCACTGCATGCGAGGTTCGCGAGAGCGTTCGAGCCCTGACAAGCTGCTGTGAGCAGCTCAGATCTTGCAGGATACTGTGCCCGAAGCAGGTACACATAAATTAACAAATATCAGTCGTTATCAGAGCGAGAGAAAAGCCACACCTCGCATTTAAAGCGAAAATACTGTTGCTTAAACATCATGATCTTCGCGACGACCGAGCAATGGCTAATGGAGAGCCGTTAGCCGGAAAACTCTGACTACAGATGGTCTTGTCGTGCATTCACGTTCCGTGCCCAGACGAGGAATCGACAAACAAGACGCAGTAGTTGATCTCTTGATTAGTAGTGCCTAGTAGGCGGCCACCCTTTCGTCCACATGCATTTTCGGGTGTTGTTCGGAGTGCAGCCTAGGAAACGACCTCACCTTCATGTGTCAGACATCGTAACTTCTGATCAAGACAATGTTTCAACGATCCATGGAACGCCATGATGACCATGAGGATATGTGGGTCATATCAACGCCTCGACACCAATTCAGAGATGTCTCAACTTCGCTTTCACAAGCAGCGTTTGTGGTCTCGATACCAGCCAGATCAGCACTTCGGCTCCCAGATGGGCATCTCGACATCGCCAACCACGGAAGAACACACGGTAACTAGGGCAGGACGTGATCTTGTCGCTTTGTTCACGGATTGTTCCTGAGGCGGCGTCGACGGTGTCTGTCTATCGCGCGGGGGAATTGTTGGCTAGTATTGGCAGCCCCTCCGCCACACTGCTTGCTGTTGTCCGACCTGTGGCGCCTTCGTGCAGCAATCGTGTCAGACATCTCGGTACCAAGCGGTGGAGAGTTTCGTTGAAGGAAATTGACACGGCAATCCAATGGCTGTCAACACATCCAGTACATGTCGCAATTCGGGCAGTACAGATTCCCTCGGCTCAGGAACAGCTAAGAGCAACGCACCTCACGGCGACTCTCAATCAGTCATCAACCACAGTCGTTGCTAGCAAGTTTCATGTCACCGAAAATGGCGGTGCTGCTAGGAGCTCACAGGAAGAGGCGCTCGCACGAGGCCCAATATGGCTTTGGCGTTAAGCTTCTGAACCTACTGGCAGAAGCTACACCAAGATTGTGCCCGCTACTGTTGATGAAAACGCGCCAACAATGCGTGGAAGAGGAACGCTGGTGCGAGGAGGTCACTTGGAGCGCAGAGTCTGGTGGTTTGGCGTTGGTTAAAGGACGCTGGGCGCCGCCTGTTGCGCCAGACTGTGGCATCGACGTTGTGTAGATTGCGATTGCAGGAGAGTCAAACCCGACACACCGTTTGCCGGGTAGGAAACACTGTCTGGCAGTTCAAAGGGAGGCCAGAGACCCCGGGCGAAGGACTGGTCTCGCAGTCGGTTTGTGCTTGCAAGCCCAATTGTTGGACGTAGAACGAGCACTAAACAAACTTGGAGAAGTGTTTCGAGACGAGGACATGGCAGTCGTCGACGTGGCAGCCCGTCCTGTTGATCCGATGCCGCCCAGGGTAAGTTATGCAGCTTCTGTCTGGTTGCTTATGGCCGTGCGAGTATATGCTGATCGAACACCGCCTTCCAGAACTTGCCTGACAGTACGGCACACGACAACCACAACTCCACTCAGTACATTGGACGATCGAAGGGTCCTGTCCAGCCATCGCCTCTGGACGCTGCACTTCTGTGCAGCAAGCTCAATCTGCATAAGAAAGAACAGGATGCGTTGCGCAGGAGCAGGGAGAAGCGAGAGTCATTCAGGAAGGGGCAATATGTGCCTCGTAGTGCTGCGAAATCGTTTGCGGCAACGACAACGACAACACACAACGATATGACACCTCCTTCGCGAAGGCGGAAGCATATCTCCGAGCCTCTCCCAAACATTGCAGAGCCGTTGACGATGGAGCAGAATACACGCATGCCTCAGAGGCAGCCTCACGCTTCGATGAACTTCAGCCTTGGGGACTCTGAGTATGTCCCCAAAGCACCAGTAACGACTCGCACACAGAAGGGAGTACTACGCAGCACATCGCTGCGGCATGCACCAGTCCTGACAGAAGAGCCGACCATGCTGGAGGAAGAAGAAGAAGTCGCCCATGCCAGAATATCTGAAGAGCAATTCGATCTAGCCGCTGCACTGGCTACGATCAAGCCACAGGATTTCAACGACACGTCTCCCTCAGAAAGGCATGATTCGAAACGCAATTCGGCCAAATCTCAAAAGCTCGACTCCATGTATCCAGCCGCCAACGATAGCCATGCTCCAGATTTCCACTCTCTGGTCACACTGGATCTGCCTGAACTGCAGCCCTTGCACGAAATGGCATCATTGCCAGACCTGCAACCGCTATCAGGTCTACAGCCTACGCCTCTGCGACGTCGCTCAAGTGCTCATAGCGAAGAATTAGAGAGCAGCGATCGGGGCAGAGCCCGATACCGACCTGGAGACGCAGCCAAGCGCAGAAGTGTCCTTGATCCTGTGCCCAGATCACAGCAGGATCGATCAATGTCTTCGACCTACCACACTGAGGCCCGCATGTCTCGCTTCTTGGAGGAGGAAGTCGTCCTCAACACCACGATCCCAGAAGTCGACACACCACCAGTCGTGCAGCGTCCTAAGCTGTCTGCGAACGACAGACCGGATTGGTCGCAGCAGCCGGAGACCGAAGATGAAATAAGACACGCGTTTAATCTTCACGTCTTCTCACACACAGAACAGGAGACGCAGCGTTCGCAAAGTGCCATGTTGGAAAGCAGTATGTTTGCGCAATTCGCTCGGCCAAAGGCGCCCGAGCAACGGAGACGACCTTCCGAGACCAAGGTGTACGGACGACCACAGAATGATCATCTGATCGCAGATGCGGTGAAGATCATTCAACGGGAGAAGAAGGCGAAGCGGAGAGCGAGTGTTCTCGATTTTTTGAAGAAGCTATAGAGTGTGTACATGTGCTAGAGGATGCCTATCCGGCATTACCTTCTTTTCTCTGGTGGCTATCGTGATGGCTTGAGGTCGAGGGATGGTGAACTCATCCAAAGATGGCGCTCGAATGTAAAGCAGTGCACGTTTTGTTCGAAGGGACGACGCCAATGGTCTCAGGTTGTATATATCAAGGTCATCAAACTCCTCGACGTTCACTCTACTACACATCACGATCAATCAATACGACCACGGCCTGACCTGATACTGTTCATTATCCTCCGGCCTCGGACAAACCGGAACCCCAATATCCCTCTCCTGAAACTTGGGCAAAAGATAAAACGCCAACTGCTCCCTCGTAGGCTCCCCCAACTGATTCACAGCCCAACCATTACCTGCACCCATGTTAGCGTCCATCTACGAAGACCATCGGGGATCGTACCCAGCCAACTCATCAAATTCACCTCACTCCCATTCTCCTCAGGAAGGTATTCGTACTCATAATCCTCCCACCTCGGACTCCTCATCGCCTCAATACAATGGAGCGTGCTCCCCGGCCAAAGACCCGTGACCTTATCAGAAGGCACGCCCTGGCCATTCTTCCTGTACCAAGAATTACAATCATCCATGAAGACTGTCCCTGCAAAGTACGCATCGCAGTACCGCGTAAAGTCTCTCACGAGACGAGGTTTGATTCTCATGGACTTGATATTATCGCGCTGGATCTTGCGGATGGCTTTGAGGATGTAAGTCCCTGTGCTTTCTATCATCATGGTTAGGGAGCCTTCGGCTATGGCGCCGTTGGGGCCGAGCATGAAGAAGTGGTTTGGGAATTGGTCGGTGGTGAGGGAGAGGTAGTTGTAGGATCTGTCGGCCCAGTGTTCTTGGAGAGTATGGCCGCCAAGGCCAGTCACTTTGAAGGGTGGGGCGGCGCTGGCGTAGAAGCCTGTTGCGCAGACGAGGGCGTCGATGGGGTGGTGCGTGCCGTCTTCTGTGATGATGCCAGTGCTGTCGATCCGGGAGATCTTGTCGCTGGTAAAAGTGACGTTGTCTTGTACGAGGGCTTCGAGGAAGCCTGGACCTGGAGTCAAACGTCTGCAGCCTGGGGCGAAGTTGGGTTTAAGCATGTCATAGATATGTGGTTTCTTTGCCAAGCGAGTTTTCATGCCGATGTCGAAGTCTTTCATCGCGGCTCTGGACATTTCGGAGTCTTTGAGTGTGAAGGCGTGGATGTCGTTGGCATCTGCCTCGACGAGCGTTCTGAAATTCATCCATGCTTCCGGGTCTTTTTTGAAGTGTTCGATTTGTTCAGGTTTGAATTGGAGTTGCTCGCCCATACCGAGCTTGTCCATAGATCCTTGCCCAAGTGGAGGAGAGATCCAAGTCCTGCTTCGCATGAAGCAGGTCAATTGTGCTCCGGCGACCTTCTGTAAGCTGGGGATTATCTGAATGGCACTTGACCCTGATCCGATCACACCTATGCGTTTGTTCGTAAAGTTGTAATCTTCTTTCCAGCCTGCCGAATGCATCACTTCGCCTTGGAAAGTACTCAATCCTTCAATATCTGGCCACTGCTTGTTGTTCAAAAGTCCTCTTGCACTGACCAGAACATCGCTCTCATCCTTGAAGACGTCGCCGTTCGGCCGCTTCACCATGACAATCCACTTCCCTCTCTCATTGTCCCACGTGCACTCCATAACTTCATGTCGGAGCTTCATGAATCGATCTGCACCATACTTTCTCGCTGTGTCTTGCAGGTAGTCCCTGATCTCCCAGCTTGGTGCATACAACGCAGACCAGTCAACTTTTGGATTGAACGAGAATTGGTAGGAGTGACCTGTAAAGAAGGGCGTTAGCCATACTTGAACACCGCGTGGCAGTGTCTTAGCAACTACTGCCGAGCTGAGGAAGCCGCGCGCAGGTCTTGGACAGAGACTGCCTTCTGTTCTCTCGATTGACTGACTGGGTATATCACAAGCAGCTCCGGGGTATCTATTCTCGTACCACTAAGAGTAGAAGAATGGAGGTCAGCAGATGTCGTGAACGCGGAGGAAGTTGCCTGAAAGCTCTCATTCTACTCACAGTGCCTCCAATCCCGTTGTTCTTCTCGTAAATGACAAGCTCGCAGTTCCGTATCCGCTCTGGTATACGAATGCCGCAGTAGATGCCCGAGTATCCTGCTCCGATGACAATGACCTTGATTGGCCGTTGATTCTCTATAGGCGCATCGTGAAGTAACCACGGTACCTCTGCTGGTGAGCCATTCGTGTGGCCGTTTGCTTTGACGTCAGGTGTTCCAGTGGCGTGTTCAACGTGCATTGCACTCTCATTTGACTTCAGTAAATGCCGTTGAGCTGCATCTTCATTATGTCCATTGAGATCCACAATGTTCTGGGGAAGGCTAGGTATAGCGGTCATCTTGAAGTCGGCTCGCAGTCAGTGGTCTACAGCAGGATGTTTCACGACCAATTGCATGACAACGAACTGGGGTGGAGGTTGTAGCAGCGAGAAGATGGTAGGAAATGAAGGATCCCATAATCGCAGCGAGCAGCCAGCAGTTATAGCTATAAGGAAACAGCCCACCCGCAGATGGAGTCTGGTATTCTTATCCGCGTGTAAAGCCGGCGAGGTCGCAGATCAAGCACATGGCTATCCTGTAGTGTTGTTCGCATGAGGTTGGACCGAGATCCACTCCTGAACGGTACTCTCCTCACAGACCAGCAGCTAAGCTCAGTCGATTACCGTTGTATCCTGGATGGACAAAATTGTTGCCCGGCTGGAAGCAGTGACCCTGTGGTAGAAACTTTGTTAGTAAAAGTCCAGACTAGTGGGTAAAACCCGTTGTCAGATCGGACTGTATCCTGTGTCCAGCGAGCCTTGCTGTTTCATAGGCTATTAGCAAGTGACGAACTGCAAATGCCGAGAGAGGAACCTTATGACGATGTATGTGGTAGTCGAACGTGAGTTGCCTCTGGCGGGGAATGACGCCTGCAATGTGGGGACTCTGAAGAGGCAAGATATGTTAGTGCTTGCACGTGCTTGCCTGATATCACACTGGAGTGTGTAGAATACAGTCTTAAATCATTGCAAGCCTGCTGCCCGATAGGGTCGACAGAATCAGCAATTCATTATCTCAGTTTCTATCGTTACATGTCATCAAACTTGGTCGCAGTCCATGTTGGCCCTCCTCTATCCCATTCATAACATTGTAAGGTGCCGTGCATCGGCGGGTATCAATCACAAAAGGAGATAGTAGTGACATGTTGATCCTCTTTAAGAAAGCGTGGGTAGCCGTGACCTGTAAGCTCCCTCAAAGTATTCCAGTATATCGTCATTATCCATATAGACCTGGATTGTATGTGCCGAAGGATCACGTTTCCTTGCGGCGCCGTTTGAGATGCTGGCAGTCTTCGTGGTGCCACGACCAGATCTTGGGAGCGGCGACGTATCTTGCTCGCCGTTTGACGACTCAGCAGACGAACCATTGGTGAGCATGGAGCCCCCCGTGTCTCGTTTGCTCGGCAACGGCAGAGAGGAAAGCCGCTGTGGCCTTGGGAACGATTGCAGTTGGAGGTCCAAATCGCCTGTGTCTGGCGAAACTGGGTCTTCGATGTCGTTGGGTTGCGCAGAGAGAAGAGAAGTGCTGGGCTTGTTGACATGGTAGAACTTGTCCTCACGGTCTGGTTCGGCTCCTGCGTCTGTAGCCAGCGCACCATTGTGAAGATCTGGAATCTTGTGCATCAAAGTGTCCTTATCATCTAACGGCTGCTCCAACAAGCCGAGAACCTTGGCCGCTTTCGCGCCTTGGACTCGGGGCTTGTGCGGACGTCCTTCCAGCAAGGAGTCTAGCGATCCATCGGAGCCAGAGGTGCCAAGACGTTCAGCTCTATCGACAGCCCCATATCCAATGAGAGCATCCAATGCCCATGCAGGATCATGCTTCGTCTCTGATGGCCGCGAGGGGTGCGAGCTCTTCCACTCATTCGGGTTGTGCACAGTCTCCGGCTCGTGAGTGGGACGCGCCGGCTCGGGGCTTTCCACCACTTCGAGGATAGTCTCTGGCGCCTGTCGTTCTGTGTTATCCATGTAGACGTTGCCTTCAGTTCCCGTCGACGACTGGCGAGACAAGGAAGATTTGCGGTTCTCTATGCTGTCGCCCTCGCTTCCATAAGACAGTGTTCGTAGGCTCGGCTGCGTGAGGCGGCTGAAACTATAGCCTTCTCCATAGTCCGGCGTCGACCTTCCAGTGGGTGCATATCGACTTGACTCGGTCGTCACCGACGTCTTTCGCGAGACGGACATGGCCGCGATGTTATCCGTTGGTGATATCCCAAGCTGGCTAGCTTTCACGACCAAAGCAGCTATTGCATCCTCTCGTCGACAATCGAGGCTCTTCAATCTAGCGAAGCATACGTCCATGGACGAGCTAATCGCAGCCAGGGTGAGCTGATCGTCGAGCAGTGTTTTCATGTACTCCGGACCTGTTTTCTGGTTCTTGAGAGATTCAATGATGCTGCTCGAGAGCTTTTGCCGGTCGGCGCGGAGGCTGGCATATCGCGCGTGCAGTGTCTCGTACTGTTCGCTTTGTTCTTTCAATGTCGTTATTGGTTCGCCTGGTCCGGGACTAGATGGGCGTCGGCAGAGTAGATCTGAAGTCGAACGGCTGAACGTGCCAAGGACTGACGCGGGAGTCCTGACATGTTCGGGACTGCCAGACAGAGAGTCTGCGTTGCGCAGCGCAGCGACATTAGCCCTCGCGGCGGCCAGAGCTGCACCAGCAGATCGTGACAACGATTGCGGTACCGTAGACTCTGGCGCCGGGCTTGGGGCTATCGCTGGCGATGCAGCCATATCCTCTTCGCGAGCGCTTCTGGAAGAACCAGGTCTCGTAGCATTCAAAAAGATGTCCTTGACTGACAGCGTACCTCCATCGTCTGACCTCCCGCCTAATGGATCTGGCGTGACTGAGCGTCTGTTCATTAAAGGCGCCGAACTGACAAGATCGCTCCAATCTTTACTTGCTCTTGTTTGGCGCCCGTCCGGAGTCCTTGGTCGTGTATCAATGATTTGTTTCTTCTTTGATCTGGGCAAGAGCCGATTTCGCAAATTCACACGTGGTGGTTTGTTCACGATTTCCGTGGTACGCTCTGATAAGTCGGAGGGTGCTGAACTGAAATCGCCAATCGGTGGTAAAGGCTTGCAGGTCAAGTCACTGGACACTAGGTTATGCATTGACGATGGCGCTATTTTCGGGGAATCTCGTCCGCGAGGAGCAGCAGGCCAGGCTAGCCTCCCGTCTCTACTGACAGGCGTAACTGATCGCTGCTCTGCCACATGCACCGGAGTGACCGGACGTCGTGACGACCCAGGTACGGGAACTGGCGCAGCGATCTCAGAGTAATTCCGGGGATACTCTGGTGATTTGGGAGGTAGCGGTAGCGGCTTTTCGTCAGACTGATCCTTGTTGATAGCAATACGCAGATTTGGTCTTTCTCTTGTCCGCAAACGACCGCCTTTGGAGTACAGTTCCAATACCGGCGTAAGGGGCTTAGAATTCGACCTCGCCCCCAAGCTGACGTCTCGCCTTGCAACGCCCCGGGGCTGACTGGCACTGCCTTCTCTAAGCTCTCTTGGCGTTGACTCCGTATTGATACATAAACCATTTGCATCCTCCGGTGCACGGTCCAATGCAGTGTGAGGCCGAGGGACGTGCCTGGCCTCAATGCCATCGTTGTCCAGCTCATTGACAGTCACTAGAGGCCGCAACTCCGGAAGACTGCCCTTTCTGGCATCTCTGGTCGTGCTCGATGGTACAGCCGCGTGCACCTTTGGAGTCAGCTCTTTTGCGGCATTCTCGGAAGATGAAGATCGTCGACGGGAGGAAGCGGCGGCTTTTGAGATGGAGGCGCGCTGGTTGAAGTGCAGCGTCGCTGGAGTTCCTCGATGCGTCGGCTCGACAATCGGAAAGAGGCGATATGCAGACCTTCGCGGCGCCCGGCTGCTGAAGTCCTGGGATCCAGCGCTCGGGGTCGGGGAGACGCCTCGCTCCATTCCGGCTGGATGTGTAAGTTTGGGTATCACTCGTGTGCCATCTCGTGGGATCGTTCCAGCGGTATTGACACTACAAACCGTTCAGAAGCAGAGACAAGAGGGCCAGGGCTGCTTTAATCAGGCCTTCATGTACATGACACAGGCGTAATCCGGCGGACACTAGACTCGAAACAACCTTTTCACGGTGCTAACGGTACTATTTCGTGCGGACGGGGATGTACCCTTATGATATTCATCTTCGGTAAGTGACCGAGGATCCTCTCAGTGCGCGAGCATGCTTTGCGCCTGAGCACGCCGCCTCCCTGCTATAGAGCATTGCGCTGTTCGTAGATCGACGCGAGACAACCGCGACCGATCCATGGGCCGCGCCGCATGGCCTTGCGCAACGATGGGAAGACTGGGCACTGCTTGCTAGTCGTGCACCAAGGTTTCGGACCAAGGCCAGCCATTGGGGAGTGACGCTGTCGGCCGCCTCTGAGACGCCCATTGGGTTTTGCTGTGCCAAAACCAGGCATCACTGCAATATCTGCAACAACAACGAAATGATGTCCAGGGCTGCGCGGACCGTGCCTCATTCCCATCGTGCAGTAGTAATCTTCCATCTAAGAAGGCTGGCACAGTGGCAACGGCTGTCATCCTGCCCTGAGACACTATCACGTGCCCTTCCAAATAGTGTAGACAGTTTGGCTCGGAGCCAATGCATGTCGGCTATCGACCTCCGCGAGGTTGCAGGAGTTGCTGTCGCTTCTCGTCAGGCAGAACCGCTGTCTGTTCTCGCGCAAATGCCGGGACACAATGCGGTTGAGCAATCTCGTGTCAATCAATGCCATACAGCTAGTTTGACGGCTATGCTAATAACACCGTCTTATCATCCTGTATGTTCCTTCGAGGCAGCACCACTGTTCCAGGAGTCAGCGATATGCGGGCAGCTGCGTCGTGGAGGAGTGGCAGAAGCGCAATGCAGGTCTCATCGCTTGTCGATCGACGTCTGCGTGTCATCGCCAATCGGCGTTTTCACCATGCATTTCGTCTCCCTGACCTCGCAGGACGATCCCTGCGCAGGAATTTGTGGGAGGAGGTGGCAATTCTGTGAGTTTGGCCATTCCACACCCTGTTACTCCTCCATCGACGGTTAGCTTGGCAAAAACAACCGCGACAATCGCATCGTCACTCACGATCCTCGATCCATGCCATGTCTCCAACAAGTGTGATAGCGATTGAAGCCTTTGTGATTGCACGCATGCTGGCATGGTACTCCAGGCCACTCTGGAGCAGGTCAGCTTGCTTGTGAGCGACAGCTTTGAACAGAAGCATGTGCTGGGCAAAAGTCAGATTGCGCATGTGATGCTCAATGTTGGTCCATTCTATCACGCGTAAAGGGAACTCATCATGGAGCGCATGCACGAGGTGCTGTGCTTCATGTGAGACGCAATGTCACCACGCTCACAACCTCACACGGGTAGCCTCACAGCTTACTGCAACACTCTTCTGCTCGAGTGCATGCGTCACAGCTCGAACTGTTTTTGAGCCTTAGCAAAAAGCACGCGAGGATCGCAGACGTCCTTTAATCAGGTTATTGTTTCGAACACCATACGATAATATGTTGCCAATCTCCAGGTTTAGCTCCATACAACCACACTTCCAATTTCTGTCGCCTTGCAGCTAAGAAAAGATGGATCCCTTGTCACACACAGAAACAACCGACACGCAGGAAACAAGGCCGTACTCGAACATGCCACCTGCTTACATTCCTTGGTCGCTGACCATGCGTCATCATGCCCTAGACATAGGGTATGTGCTCTCACTTCTCAAGGATGCTCACAAGGAATAGGAGTATGCGGAAGAGCAGTCAATGGCAGCAGCACGATTTGCCGGGTCGCAAGTCACAGGCCAAGATCTGCCAGAACTGGTACCATAATGGAACATGCAAACAGCATGACAAGAGTGCATGCCCGTTCATCCATCAACTCGAACCCAAACTTCCCATGGCCCAACTCACTATGGGCCTCAAGAAGAGACACAGGCAAGGCCGCGGGCTTGACGCTGCCTGTGGAAAGACGGCAAATCAGAGCCTACAGTTAGTACGACGTTGCCATCTCAACCAGTGCAGCAAGCCGTGCAGCCTAGGGCAAAGTGCAGGCAGATCTGTTGGTATTGATATCACTTTGGCAACTGTACCAGATACGACGACTGCTCGTACGAGCACAAACCAGATCCATGCTGCAGACTGCAGCGGACGCCTTCTGCCTATGGAGCGCATTCGCCGCAGGGCTGTGGTCTTGAACTGTGTCCGTGGCAAGAGGCTATGCCAACGTTGGCATGAAGCACAAAAGCCGCGATGAACCTCGCACAGCGACGAGGAGCAGGCTCGATTACGACGACGAGCCAGAGGTAGGCAAGCAAGAGTACGAAAGTACCTGCTTCTTCTGGCATCACAGCTTCAAGTGCGCGAACTCTCCGCAGGCGCCGTTCAGCTACATGTGTGGCTGGAAGCACGCCCTGACTGATCCGCCTTCCATCGTGCCTGTGCCGCTTGGTGATGGCCACGCCAAACAGTCCTGCGAGCTGGAATGGTGCGCCTCTCATCAGCTTCGTACTGCAGCAAACAGTGGCAGCTTCTCGCGCAGCCCAGTACAGACCAGCAGCCTTGTACGAACAAGTCCAAGAAGGACAATAGAGAGCAGGTGCAGGAGACATGCTTCTTCTGGTACCACGGCCACTGCGCTAGATCGCAGGATCCAAATGGCAAAACAGGCTGCAACTTCCTTCACGAACTGACAGAACCACCCATCAATGGTTCAAACTCCACCAGGCTACAAGCACCGCTCGTCTTGCTCCAGACCATGGTGTCCAGGCGATGCACGCGAGGCCCTCACCCTGAGGGACATCGCCCCAAAGAGCGAGGCCCAGCATTCAGGCGACGGAAGCAAATACGACAGCAATGATTCCGACCACTGGTACCTGACGGGCTTTGATTTAGCCAAGCTCTGTACACGAAGTGACGAAGTGGTATGCAACAATACCAACCCTCACACCGCAGGAGCATAGGTAAGCCTTGCAAGAACGCAGCAGTAAGTATCAGGATCGTTTTTTTTCCATTATCAGTTTCAATAGTGGAATCACTGTGACCTTTTTCATTAGTGTCCGAGACAGTTGCGCTGTTGCGACGCCGGTCGGCTGTCACTCCTCTAGTCGCTCGTTGAGCCTTGTGAGCCTTTCCTTCTAGTCTCGCGCCAATTGCGGTGCCCTTCCGAGCCTTCGTGCCCATTAAGCCTCGGTGATTCACAGGCACTAGTGCGAGTGGTGAGGTGCGCACGGATGCTATTGTGGAGGATCTATATCGAGTGCTGCCCAAGCTTTAAGGGTCCTGAAGTTTATGGTCGATGCCGTTGAGCTGTGGCTGTTGCAACGGACGTGAGAATAACGTGGAAACTATCGAATCATGTTACATATCCCACTCTCAAACGAGTTCGGGAGGTATATATAGATTGGGTTCCTGACGTGGCTCGGGCACTGTACTGGGAGACTTCACTACTTCACATGACTGTGCGATGATATTGAGCAGGTTTTGGTCCTTCCACTACGCTCGTTGTCTGCACGCTCGATCCGAGCACCATGTCGCAGGAAATTTTCTCATGACTCGACCTTTTTCCTAACCGCATCAATCGTGGCTATATCAGATCCTCTCGCTCAGCCAGCTTTCAATGACCTTCGTGCCCTCAGCTTTGTGCGTGTAGCCCAAAAGCACATCCATAATAAAGTCCTCATGCGACGCGCCCTTCTGAATGACAACCTCAGTTTTCGGGTGAGCTGCTTTCAACTGCTGGCCTACTTCGTTGATGCTATCGATAAAAACTTCAGCTGAACCACCCCATACCAGGACATCATTCGTGGCTTTGTCGAGACCTGACCACCACTTATCATCGGCCCGCCATGGCTCGCTGTATGGGTTTGCTGGCTTGGTACCCAGGAATAGAGACGACCAGCGATGTGAGCCTTCGGGTGGAATCAAGTCGCTCTTTGCGTTGCGTTTCCAGCTGTCGTAGTCTGAGTCGAATCTCACCCAGGGAGAAATGAGGACTGCTGTGGCGAGGGGCTCGGTGAGTTCGATCTTGACGGCGTCTGGGTGTGGGTGGATTATGTGCGACAGGAGAGAAAGAGCCATGTTGCCACCGGCGGAATCTCCTGCGATGATGATCTAGAGCATGTCAGCGGGTGAACTGCTCTGAGACACGAGGCGATTTCATACATCTCTTGGCCGCCTTTCTTGCTTGCCGACTAACCACGCCAAAGTCTCAGCAGCCTGCTGCAGCTGCTTTGGAAACTGTCCATGTGGCGCTAAAGTATAGCCTACGACTATTACGCTCGTACTCGTCTTCTTCGAAAGCTCGGTCTGAAGGTCGAGCAGCCACTTCATGTGGCCGTCGGTGCACGGCAAGACATATCCACCACCGTGGAAGAAGACAATGACTTTCTCCGACGTCTTAGGCCCAAGCCAATGCAGCCTCAGTCCGGAGTTTAGCACAGTTGATTCTGGTTGGAACTTCTCCTTTCCAGCAAAGCCCAGGTATGTCTTCTCGGTGGTAGTGGCGAGCGCCCACTGTTCTTGAGCTGCGTTGATCGAGGATAGGTTTGTTCGTAGTGCTGCGAAGACGATATCTTTCATGGGCCGGTTGGCTCTCACTCCCCCAGTGAAGGTTGTCAGAGGCAGAGTGACTGCTCGGAAGATGGTGGCTACCAACACCTTTGCCAATACAGGCCCGAAGAGGAGCTTGTCCAGCAGTGTCGCCTGGGTTCTTTCTGCCATGGTGTTGTTTTCAGGAATGCTAGAAGTAGATCGTTGCGATCCTACGCTGTGAGATGAGATCAAATGAGAATGATGAGCAGCAATGATCTATTTCAAGGGAAGTGGGTGCACGAATGGGCGTCGGGGAGCGGGGACTGCGGAAACCCGTGCAAGAGTACGTGCGGCCTATTGATTTATGATCTTTCTACTGCCTCCGCGTTAACTTGATCCCCACAAAGGATCGGGGCATTTCCTCAATCGTATTCCACGCTGATGGTGTAAGCGACGCAGCAATAATAATGAGAAGTGGAGATGTGGGCTGAAGCTGCGATGCCGGCCCCAGCTCCGAGTTGACATCAGCGAGTAAAGATTGAAAACAGACCGTATACAAGACACCATTTCATGCACCATGGCGAACTTGATCGACAGACTCCCCGTCGAGCTGCTTGTCCAGATCTTCAACCACCTTGACACCGCCGCGCCATCAACGCAGAAGGCGCGCAAAGAACCAAGCCTGGAAGTCACGACATCCCCACATCATACCTTGAAGGATGTCTCCCGAACATCCAGGCGATGGCGACGGATAGTGTTGCCATTGCTGTTCAGGGATTCATGTATCAGACTCTCGGATCAACCATCGAAGGAGGCGTTGACATGTCCAGTCTGCAAGCCGTCAACCACAGATGAACATGTTCCCAATCACGCCACTCCTTACGAGATCGACGCATACCACTGGGCCCTCTTCTCCCACGCCAAAGAAGAAGAAGAAGCCCATGATACTCCAACTCCAATCGATAGGAACACCCGAGAACGAAGCCTACAATGGGCAGGCCGCATGTACCACGCCCTAAAGGACTATCTTCACTTCCTGGAAGGGAACGATTTGACACAACACGTTCGAAATCTGGTGCTATCTACAGAACGAATGCTCCCAACATCTGACCGCTTCCCGCACTACCAGGCACGGAGCGACTACCGCTACAGAGCAGCAGCAGAACTGTGGCACCACATCTTCTCCAAAGTAGGACTATCACGAGTCCTCATAGTCGCCTGCCCCAGCGACATGGCCTGCCTCACCAATTGCGCCATCGACCTCTTTGGCGACTGGGCCTTCTCAGATATGCAGTATCACCTCTTGGAACTCATCATCAACCACGGTGACTCCCAGATAGCACCAATCCCACCCGTCGACTACGCCTCGCTCTCCGGTGTGCCAGAGGTATACCCCGGAATCGCCACATCTTCCATCCTCAAGCTCCGGCCCTGGTCCGAGCTAG
Organism: Mycosphaerella arachidis; assembly: GCA_001297265.1. Classification (NCBI taxonomy): domain Eukaryota; kingdom Fungi; phylum Ascomycota; class Dothideomycetes; order Mycosphaerellales; family Mycosphaerellaceae; genus Mycosphaerella; species Mycosphaerella arachidis. Next base: position 366,832 of record LIHB01000003.1, read on the forward strand.
CTCTAAACGAAGGCTCCTTCCTCAAAGGCTACGCAACGTACGAGGTACGTACATCTAGCATCAAACCCATCGTTGACACTACCTTCTGCTGCCAGAAGCACATTCTGACTCGAAGTAGTATTTCGAACGAGGACCACCTTCCCTCACCTACTCCATCAAAGACCTGCTGGCTTCGGATCGAAGGACTTTCCACCCGCACAGCCAGGGCGGGATGGATCTGAGGTCGTTGAGAAAGTTCACGTACACGGCGATTCTGCCGTTTGCAACGCATATGGACTTCCGCGGACTGTTGCCGTATATTGACGAGTTGGACGTCAAGCTGGCGCCGGATGTGGATTCGCATATATTGGATGACAAGGAGCGTGTTGGGACGGCGCAGCTGGATGATTGTTGGCAGGAGCTGTTCACTGCGTATCGGCTGATTATACGGCCGTTCAGGACGTTCGACATCAGGCCCGATGGATCGCCGAAGCTGAAGAGGTTTATCTGCAGGGACATGTTGCATCCAGGGCTTCGGGACGATCTTGACGATGAGTTCATCGCATTGTGTTTGCCGGTATGGGCTGAGATGTCGACGCCGGGGGTATTTGAACGGCAAGCGGATGTGCCGCATCTTCCAGTGGATGAATTCGCTCAGTGAGATTGAGCTCGAGGCCTATCTCGTGGTTGTTCTCGAGTCGAATCGGTCCTCAGTACCACAGCACGAGGCAAAAGGTCCACGAGTTGTAGCCATCATTTAGGCGACAGAGCCTGTTGCACCCGTCCACCCAGCAAGTTTTTATGCTTCCGCTTTGTTGATTGTGTTCAAGGACTTGACCCATTCTGTTCGGTCTCCTGCGCATCACTCTGCAGTGGAGGTCTGAACCTGATGACAGCGATCTGGCCATCATTAGTAATGGCCTTTAAGTGAGGACTCTCAACAAGTGACTTACCTGCTTGTCGGCTGCAAACGCCAAGCTCTGCCCATCAGCGCTCCAACTGAGGCTAGGCTCGAAAGCTGTCTTCTCTTCATCACCAATGCTCTCACCCAGGGTCTCATCTACTTCTGATGCAGGACGCCACACGACCGTTGCATCAGCCGCGTGGCGGACGCCGTTCTTTGGGTGGAAGCTCTCCACAGACCAGATTTGAACCAGTTCTTCATTGGCGACGGCAAGATGCTCGCCGTTTGGTGACCACTGCAGTGCTATGGCGGCGCCCTCTTGTAGTGCAAGCTTGACGACCTCGTCGCATTTCGGCGCGCCTTCATGAGTCTTCGTGATCTCGTAGATGATGCAATTGCCGTCTTCGAAGGAGGCAGCCAGGAGTGTGGGTCTCTCTGTACTAACCACGGCTACTTTGTCGTCTTCTAGGTCCTTCGAGGGCGCGATCTCAAGCGATGTCAGCCCTTCTGGAATCTCGATTTCGAGGTCGGATTCTGCTTTGGCTGCTGCATCGTGCAATCGGGTTGTGAGGATGAGCTTCTTCGCTTCAGCCGACAGGAATACACCCATGCTATGACGCTTGTCGAGGACCAGTTTGTCAAAGGCGTACTGAAGGTCGAAGACTTTGGCGTTATGACAGATCAGGCCCTGCACCTCGCTCGGTACCGTCATGATATTATCAGGAATGTCGGATAGCGCATGGTAGGCGTCGTCTGCCACTTCTTCGTGTGCGTGGTCCACTTGGTATTTACATGAAAGTCCTTCTTCGCCGCAAGTCACGAAGGCGTCATTGTTGATCCAAGTGGCATTAAGAACCTGCTTGTCGAAGAGTCTCCATCCAATAGGCTTGCCGGCATCGCCATCAGGCTCTCGTGTCCTCCAGACCTGGATGAGTGCACCTCCTTCCCGTGTGCGTCCTGCTAGCAAGTATCTCGAGTCCGGGCTGTAATACATGAAGAGTATCATGCCATATGGTTCCAGCAGTGGAGGGCCCAACGGATAAGACGTGTGATCGTATTCAGAATCGTCACCACGTTCGACAATCATCTGCACTACCGTCTGCTCGCCTTCAGGCTCTTCTCGTATGCTTTCACAGGCGTAAGCAGCCGCTCTACCGTCCGGGCGCCACGTGCTGGTAGTAACGACAGAGACTTCCGGAACGAGAAATTCGTCTTTGCTTTCAATCTTGAGCACAGTCAGCGAACGCATACCGCATCAGTATTAACAAATGTGCAGTGAACATACCTGTCTTGCATCATCAATCGAATCAGGTACTGTGTAGTATCGACATGACGACTGACCAGCGACCAGTAATAGATGCGCATTCTCAATGTTCGGATTCGGATTCCAGGAGCCGTGCATGATCGGTGTGTCGGGCTTGTCCAGCTTCCAGTACATGGTGCTGGTCTTGGGACCCATCTTGATCTCAGTTTGTGTGGCAATGTCCATGCTGTCGTATCGATCCATCACCTCGGGCTGCTCAGGCTCAGACTGGACTATGGGCGAAACGGCATCTCGGTCGTCCTCTCCCTCTGCATCCGCAGATGCTGCGTCGACGTCCATCGCATCTCTGTCGCCATTCAGATGAATCTCGCTCCCTTCACTTCTCCTTTGTCGCTTGGGCGCGGATGTGGGAAACTCATCAGGTGGTCGCATAACCGTAGGCCGGCCTTTCCGCTTGTTGTTTGAGGCAGCTCTCGGACCCGCGCCGTTCTCGGCCCTGCGATCCTGGCGCTCTATAGTCTCCCGTGCGTCGATACCAGTCCATCTGTACTTTCGCTGACTTTTCCGAACACGTGCCTGGAGCGCGTCATGGTGCAGACCCTCCTGGATGAGCGAGACCAGCTCGTTCCGGCGAACTTGGTGCGCAAATGGGTAACTTTCGGGGTCGCGACATTCTTTGGGACGATGCCAGTCATTGGCGAGGGCGAGGGCGGCGCTCTCGAAGCCTGATTCCTGCAGATAGCGGAAGATCAGAAGATTGACATGGTCGCTGTGTAGCGCAGCAGCGGCCGAGGACATGCTAGGCTTCGTTATTGGACCGGGAGCGCTGCTCGTGCTCGCAGAGGCATATACGGTGGCCAAATCGTGTTTTCCTGTACTGTGGCCGCGTCAATACGTGGTGGGTGTAGTTCCGTATGTTACAAGAATGTGTCGTGTTGTGAAAGATGCTGTCACGCTCTTTGGAGGTCAAGCCGTCGAGAGGAGGAAGACGATGCGCATCGACGCCAACCCGCAGCCCAGCCCGCAGCCCATCCCGCAAGCTTGGAACAACGATCCGAACCTCCACTTCGAATCGTAGTCCACGATTTGGTGCCAGGACAAAACAGGTGGTATGCATGAGATTCCAGACACTGTTCCCCTTGCAATCATCATGGTCCATCCTCTGTATGTCATCTCTCCAAGAACTCAATTGACCCGCTGCTTGCCATTGCAATGCTTTCGCCTCCACGACTTCTGCACAAGCGAGATCTGTGCCCCAGGAACCCCTGCAGAGTCACGCGGCTGTTAACCTTATCTCAAACACGCGATCGACACTGACCTTCCAGTAGTGCCCGGTCATTGTCAACATTGTTCACTTATTACTCTGCGCCTCTTCCACGCCCACTCGAGGACCGATGCCACGCATCAACCTGCCGCCCTTGACCAGGGGCCTCCTCCTCGTCGTAATCACCCTCTCCCTCCTCAACGCCGTCTTGCGAACGAACAAATGGCGGCACTCCCTGGACTCGACCCCCTCAGCAACCGCCGCGACCAACTATCTCTCCAGCCCGCGATGGGCTATCCCGTACCTCGTGCTCGTTCCCACGAAGAGCATACGGTATCCATGGACCTTCTTAACAGGAGCATTGGTGGAGAACAATCTTGTGTCAATGGCCATCAGCGCAAGCGTGGTGTACTTTGGAGGGAAATACCTTGAGCGAGCATGGGGCAGCAGGGAGTTTGCAAAGGCGGTTCTATGTATTACAATGATACCCAACATCGTCACCTTTTTCATCTACGCGCTTTGGCATGGCGTGACTGGACACAGCCCTGAGTTGTAGGTGCACATCAACATCTAGATGTATGATCAAGCTGACCTGCGAAAAGTCCGACACCTTTGAACGGCCTGGTAGCTCTAGAGGCAGGCTTCCTTGTATCGCTCAAGCAGTTGGTACCAGAACACACTGTGTCCATCTTCAAGGGCGTCATCAGAATGCGCATCAAGCACTTTCCAGCTGTGTTTGTCCTGGCCAACATGCTCTCTGGTCCACTGCTCGGCACGGATACTGCACTGTGGCTCAGTCTCTTCGGATTCCTGACATCGTGGATATACCTGCGCTTCTTCAGGATCTCGGACATCTCAAGCACGGCAACTGGAGGGGAAGGCTCAGTGATGAAAGGAGACGCCAGCGACACTTTCGCATTCGTCGCATTCTTCCCCGATGTCGTTCATCCCGTCTTAGCACCGATCTGCGACGGCGTTTACAACACTCTGGTGCAGTTACGACTGTGCACACCTTTCTCGGATGAGGCGATCGAGGCTGGTAACGAGAACGCTGCATCACGATCAGAAGCCGGACTTCCCAGGATCGTGAACAACAGAGGCGGCAATGGAGGTGGACGTAGAGCTGAGGCGGAAAGGAGGCGAGCTCTTGCGTTACGCGCGCTCGATCAACGGCTTAGCGCTGCAGCAACGCATCGCACAGCAAGCCCAGCACCAGCCGTCACAACGATTCAGGCTACCCTCAACCCCGAGAACCCAGGCATAGACACCAGCTCTGGAGATAGTAACAACGCCGCTGCTGCCAAAGAGACTGAGGGTTGAGTCGAGCTTACCAATTTCTAATATGGGGCAGGCATAATGGGGCAGAGTAGGTGCTAGACTTTACGTATTGCTAACATGTGATATGTCAACATTGGGCTCCGTCTTCTTCGATCCTGGCGGAGGACCGTATCGCCATGATTATACCTCCCGTCACACCACTGCCATTAGAGTAGCTTGACTGACATTGACACCTAGTATCGCGACTGCTCTGAGTCTGCCGCCGTCCTTTCCACAGACATGTCGCCGATATTTTGCCGGGATGCCGATGTTTGTTTACTCCGAATCCAACGCTAGACCGACATAACTTAATGTACATCAAACATGCCAGCGACTCGCCAGCTATCAAAGAATAGCCCTACGCCAAACACGACATCAGCGCAACAGGACTTCATCTTCCCCGAGAATAGCCACCTGCTCATCACCACACCGCGGCATATTTTCGCTTGGGACGTCAGCGGCGTGCGACCTATCTTTCGCAGTAAAGCAGGGGGCATTGTAGCTGCACGAGAGGCCAAGGATGGATCAGGAGTTCTGGCCGTCGCGAGCAACAATGTGGTGGTTATGCACGACACGAGACGGGGCAAAGACGAGAGCTGGGGACTGAACGCGCCGCGAGAAGAGGTCCGCCACCTCGAATACTCGCCTGATGCGAAGTCTCTGTTCCTGTCAACAAGTTCAGATGGGGCGATTCAGCATTACAGTACCGAGAAGCAAAGACTGCTGGATCCGGCCCAGAAACATCATGCTGCTCCTGTCGCGCTTGCCATCTCACCTACTGGCCATCTAATCCTCTCGGCGTCGCAAGACCCTCCTACTGTCTTCTTGAAGAATCTGGCGCATAACACCTCGTCGCTCAACATACAGCCTCAAGCCTCAGATGTGCCTGTCTGCTGTGCAGCATTTCACCCCGAGAGACCAAATGTATTCCTGCTCGCGTTCCGTGACGGAACAGTGGTGATGTACGACGCGACGAAAATGCCAAGGAATGGTCGGGGCACTTATGCCAATCAGCAGAGCATCAACGACGGGGAGATTGCGCACGTGCAGAAAGTACATCGTGCTGCAGCAGCTGACGCAGATGCGGCACCTATAGCCGGCATACAATTCTTGCCTGGCTACAAAACTCGAGCCGTCACCGCTGGGAGAGATGGGCGATGCAAGCTGATAGACTTTGCAAAGAGTGGCGAAACGCTGAGAACCTGGCACACGAAAGCACCACTTACTTCTATCGCTGTATGGGGTCTGAGAGCGAAAGCAGAGCCGGCGGCTCCGCGGGAAGCTCCAGCCGAACATCGCCGCAATCGCAGCTCCAGTTCGCACACTATCGGAGGCCCAACGAGCACCAGCAGTGTCATCGCGGTGAGCCGCCTCGACGGGAAGGTACAGTTGTACGACAGTGTTGGTCTACTCCTCGCTCAGCGAGCCATCACCAGCCTCGAGGAGCCGATCTTGAGCCTCGAATGGGCTAAAGGGGCAGCTCCTGCATCAAACTTGACTGATGCCATTGGGCGGCATTTCAGTGATGCAGAGTCAATACCGCCCATTCCAACCGCCAAGCAGAGGATTGTATCTTCGCCACCGGTAATGGCGCCACAAAAGCCCGCTCATAGAGAGAGTACTCCTGTCAAGTCTGGCCTTGGTATCCCTGCGGATCTCAAGATCAGACCACCTTCTCGACAATTCACAATACACCCAGATGAAGAGGCAGTAGGCACCGTGCGGTACACACCATCCCCGAAGCGACAACCTGCTGGACCTGCGAACGTTAAAGACTACCATGATCTATTCTCACCTGTCAAAGTCTCTCATGTGGTCGAACAGAATCCGGCAAAACGACTTGCCTCCAACTCGCCTCGTACACGCCCACGTATCTCGAGCCAGACCTTCGTCAAAAGTCCTGCAGCAGAGGCAAGGGCTTCGGCGGCGATATCACCCGGCCAGACCAAGCACGTGTCACCATCTGCCCGCATCAGTTCAGCGGCTTCAGAATGCGTACCGCACAAGAGCGACAAAGTATCCGCGTTGAAGCCGAAGCACCGTGTGGCACGCCAAGCATCACCTCTGAGCAGGGCAAAACGCCGTATCACTTTTCAACAAAGTGGTGATGGATCGACCAGAAGCATTAACAGCACTTCACCCAAGCCGGGCAATCCTAACGCCAATGTATTGGCTGATCTTCGAAGACTTAACAAGTATGGAATGACCGATCAGAGGCACGGAACGCTCTCATCATACGCCACAGTGCAGCGGACAATGCCCACGGGTAGTAGTCAGAGGTCGGGAGCTCCAACCGTCCAACCCTCATCGAAAGCTTATTCAAATAAACCTCGTTCCCCAGACAGCATCCACGTACACGATCCAAACACGTGGCCGATGGACTCTGCCGCCGATTCTCTCAGCCCTGACATCTGGTTCACGTCTGACTCCGAGGACGATACAAGCCGCAATCGCATGCGTCGTATGGCGCCCCTAGTCCGACCACCGGCTAGGCAGACTTCACGATCCAGAGTGAATTCGAAAGGCACAATCAGCACAGGACTGCCAACGGAGCCATCGCAGGCCCTAAATAAACTTCCTGCTCACGATGGTTGGACAGACGAAGACGGAGATAGATACCTTACCGCTCAGTCGCGTCTATCACCAGTGGCACCACTCTCCTCCATCTCTGAGGATCTACGGAATCTGTTCCCGAGGACTTCATCCCTCAGTCCAAATAAGCAGAAGCGCACTGCGAGGACAAACCAGAATCGTTCGCCAGGACGAAAAGATGTCACTTGGACTGACACGACGGTGGACCCTGCAACGAGGAGACCGTCACGCAGTCCTTGGGACAGAGTGAAAGCCCGCAAGGGTACCACTGTTAAGCAGTCATCGCCTGCGAAGAAGCAGAGCTTTGTCCAAGGCTATGAGGATCCATGCATTATATCGGATGCGCTGCCACAGAGAGAGGCGCAGATTTGCACGACATGTTCAGAGACCAATGCAAGATTGAAGGACCTGGAAGGTCAAGTCGCTCAGCTGAGAGGAGAGGTGCTCGCGATGAAAGCCGTGTTGAGGCGGAACGGTCTGCCGCTTCCTACTTGTTTGCGCTAGAAGCGACTTCGAGATCTGTGAATTGCTATGACTGAGAATTGTGGAGGGCTATTGTTAGATCGAGCACTTCGGCATAACGTGGGCAGCTTCCGAGCATGGACGTTTTCTCTTCTTGAGAGCTGATAAATACAATGGCATCACTCATCTCCACCCAGGACTCGTCATGACCCTGTTCGATCAAATTCAACCTTCTCCTTATGCAACCAACTCTCATCCGTCTTCTCAACTTCCCCAACCTCTGGGTCCAACTCATGCCCAATACTGTGCCCTCGATTGTGCTGCGCCGCCAAATTCGCCGATCTTGGGTTAACACTACTATGCCGTCTCACCACACTCTCATCCTGTTCAATATACCCCATCGGACGCTTCGAGTGCGTTGCCACCGTTCACGACTGTGAAACCAATGAAGAGATGAGATCAAGCATCATGACGCACCAAGCACTCTCGCTCCACAAGGATGCAACCACCCAATGCCAGTATTAGCATACAATAAAGACAATACTGCAGGGACGTCGCAGCAGAAATCTGCTTGGTGCAGATTGATCGCAAAGGCCAGCTCTATCGATTGGTCGAGTCGAGATTTGCCTTGTGCCTACGACAACGTCGCTGTCGCTCTAAGAGCATCAAATTCCAGAGGTTATTTTGGGTGCTTTGATCTGTGAGGGGCGAGCCACTATGATAATGCAGCGGCGCGCAAGGTAAAGCGTGTGCCGAGCGTCCTTGCTGCACTCGCGGAGAAGAAGAGCCACATGGAGATCAGGGCGGTCTATAGCTCGGTGGCGTTTCGGCGGTAATCTCGTTCGTGTCCATGCATGCTTGTCGTCATGTCTGTATAAACCGGCCGTGCGGCGGAAACTCTGATCAGCCCTACGTGAAATTGACATGTAGAGCTGTGTGTTCAATTTCCACCTTCTGGTGAGATCTTCAAGTCGTTCACGAACCTGCTGCTGGAGAAGTCGTGACAACTTCATGCAAAGTTCGATAAGTTGGTGGCGTCACAGACTCACCAGTGCTTGATGGTGCGACCATTGCAGATCGACGTACAGGAACCATTGCGGGGGCTCCAGGTTTGTGTTCAGGCAGGGTTCATGATCCGGGTTCGCACATGGGGTCATGTGAGTTCTTTGAGAAGACACAATACCAAATGCATTTCACACCGCGAAGAGAGTGTATGATGATCTGCTGATCGCCGGGCATCCCATGTAGAGGAATGCAAGCCCATCTGTAGGGCCGTCCCTGGGCATGCTATGGTTGCACTTTCTCCAGCAAGATGCTCAAAGTCTAGCTATTTTGACGACGCCCCTGAACCTCGACACGGCTTTTTTGGCGGCCTCGTACAGCTTGGAGTAATGCATGCTTCGGATTCGGACGAAGTGCTTGATATGAGGCTCGGACTTCGGCTATGCCAGATCCCAATATCGACCATAGTCCCACTATTCAGATAGTGTGCACTCGAGATAATGAGCAGAGAAAGTTGCTCCCAGACATCCTATGCTCAGCGACCAGCTTGAGGTCCAAGTAGCTTGATACCAGCAAGAGCATCGCCGAGATGGCCATAGTCTGCCATTCGCCTTCGGCCGAAGATATGAACGGCGTCGCCGCTTGGCCATGTTAGCAGACCCAAGCGAAGTGTGAGATATCCTGCCAAGGCAAGGGAGGCGGTGAACGAGAGCACCATGTTGCCCAATTGTCGATCGAGGAAGGAGAATTGCTTCGCATTGGACAATGCCAGCCGAGAGCCGCCAACGACAGGTAGCTGGGTCCAAATTCCGTTACGAATCTCCCTAAGAGCTACAGATACCGTTGACCTGGTGGGCGCTTTCCAAGGCAACGGCTGAGCATGTGCATCGACAGAAGCTGTTTCTGACAGTTGAAGAACGTGATCGGCATCAGTAGCCAGGGCGAGCAAGTGGTGCAGTCGCTTCGTGTAAGCCACAAGCGGTTTGTACTTCCGCTCCATCGTCGATGCGAGCCAATCCTGCGGTACTTGTGGGTAGACCATGAGACTGAGGTAGCCGTACAGCAAGCAGTCGATTGAGCTCGGCTCTACAGTGCCAAGGAGATAGTCGTTATCCTGGAGGATCTCATGTAACGGCTCGAAGAAGTGGTCGGCAAGGGCATTCAGTTTGAAAACTGCTGCATGTTCAGGCCGCTGTAGAAGGCTCCTTAATGTGTCCTTGGGCGGCAACAGCAGGCTTGCTCTTTGCTTAGCTTCCGTCTCGAATGCTGGCTGCTCTTTCCCCACTGCATCGAAACCTGGTGGCTTGTTGCTCATGTCCTCGTGTACGTTGTCGACATCAATGCTCGAAATGCCCAAGTGCTCCGTTCGTGATCGAGCAGCGGTGCGTCGTTGCGGTGGTATTATGTAGTTGACATGCCATGGGAGGATCTTGGTGAAGGCCGGACGAGTCGTGTAGCGGTAATTCTCGAAGCCGACGTAGAGCGATATGTCGAGCAGCGTCTGCGCATTCGATTCGATGAAGGAGGTCAAGGCGACAGAATCGGTGCGTCGCTTCGCATCTAGTTGGGCGGCTTCGTCGGAGATGCGCTTGTTCGCGAAGTGGCGTACGATGTTGTTGAAGCCCGAAACTTGCGCCTGGCCATCAATCAGGAAGGGCAGTCGATGTGTTTGGTCGTGTGTAGCGACGAGTTCGTATTCGTCCTTGACACGGAGCTGGAGCAGTGCTACAGCTGCATTGCACTCGGCATCGATGGAGGGCAGCCCAAACGCCGGCCCCAAGATGAAGAGCCGCATTGTCGTTGTGCTGATCATCAACGTTGCATACCGAAGATACTGTACCTAGGCAGCTAAAGTCGTTCACATGCAAAAAGTTCATAGCTTGACGCGTGAGGGTCGTGGGTGCAGCACAACATCCATGTCAATGCACCGTGAGCACGGGTGTGTCATAGAATAACAAGGGACACGGAACACTGCTCTCCGCGCATCGGACTCACGAGCTCAAAGAAAACATTTCATTTCTCAAATACCATAACGCGCTCTATGGCGGCATTGCATAGAAGGGGGTATCTCAACAATCAAGACAGATAAGAGCGATCCACAGCCCAAATCCACTCTCCGCGCTCTCGATCATTCCGGCAAGCAAATAACCACGCTTTCGTAGAATAAATAGCCCAAACTTCCATCCTCACATTCGGTCGTTGGAGCAGCTTCGCAATCTCGGGATCAGCATCCAGCCGAGAATTCGTCAAATTGATCGCATTGACCTCGTCGCCTTCCTTGCTGTACAGATGCAGATATGGTCGTCGCAGTTCCACGTACGTTTTGATCCAATGTGTGCCTGAGGAGTCAGGGCACAAGAGCCATCCGGCTTTGAGGACGTTGGGTGACTTGGGACTGACTTCAATTTCAGCGGCGAGCGGAGCGGGCTCCTCGTTGATGCCGTTCGTGTTGCCGTTAGCGAACGCTGCCCCGAGCTCGGGAGATTCGGTATTTGACCGGAGCAGCATTATCTCACCGGCAGAAGAGTCCTTAGGCCATAACTCGAGAATCTTCCTAACGAGAGCTTTTTGGCTCTCATTGAAAGACCTCCCTTCCTCTGTCCGAGCCTTTACTGGTGGCGATAGCGCCCCGAAGCTCAAGATGCCTCGTGCTGATTCAATCTCCGCCACACGCTTCTGCCGTTTACGCAAGTTCATGTAATCGCGCACTAACGAGACGCTTCTGGGCGCCCAGCTCGACAGCACTTCCTCGCCGGAGATGTACTCTCCAGTGGTGTCCATCCTCCATAGGTCGCCAGCACGCTTGGCTGCGCTTGGCTTGAGCGTTAGGGTGTAGTTTGTGGCAGTTGAGTGCACCACCCGCTGGTTGTGGAATAGCTGGCCTAGCAGAGAGTTCTGGCGGAACCACGTACGTGGCCGAGTCTGCATAGCAACCTCGAATGCAAACTTCATTGGATGAGTTACACGCGGAGAGTGCACTTGCCATTTGAGCGTGAGTTGGACGCGGTTCTTGTCAAGAGTTGGTCGATCAAGCAGTAACGATCCATGAGCGCTGGAATCCCATTGCGCGGTCAGCTTAACGTTAGTGGTGCCGTCATCATTATTCCGCACTACAGGTGGCGATATCAGAGTCAATGGTACATCCGGCTGGTTGCTGTCTGAGTCAGTCACCTTCCCGGTGCTGTCAAGGAGACGGATGGAACAAGCCTGTAAGCGGTCGACCTCTTTCCACGGCAGGCTTTTACCAGAATAGTGCACTAAGCTCAAGACGACTCGCCTTTGCAGACCCTGATGCAACTGATAGGCGCCTTGGTCGAGGGTGTCGTTGGATACAACCTCGACTGGCTGGTAGTTGCCATCTTCATCGATCTCCAAGATCTGAGCTCGGACAAAGACGTCGTGACGCTCATCCGCGTAGTACTCGTATTCTGGGATCCTTGAGTGATTACGCTTGTTCTTTGGCCGTATATTGGCCGCTTTGGATGCATCCCGCATGTCGTCCCAACTAAGGAGTTTATCGAGATGCATTGATGTCACCTCAGCAAAGATGCTGACTCTCAGACTTGCATCCTGTGGCGCTGACAGCGGGAGGCTCATACTATGCACGCTCTCAAAGCGTACAGCACTTTCGCCGAAACCAGAGATTAGCGAAGTCGTTGTTGCGCCACCTTCCTCAGAGACTCCTGGGATGAAGAGCTGAGCGTGTACGTTCGTGCCTTCTCTTTCCGCAAAGCCAATCAGGTCGTGCATCACAACGTTGAACTTCAGGGTACTACTGGGAGCCTCCGCAGAGCTCGGCTCAAGCGACAGATGCACAACACCGACGATGCTGCAGGTGTAGGGCGAGTACACATCCAAGGTGAAGTCTTGAACCCGGCACTCAAACACCGCCGCCAGCGGGATGTCGGCATCTCCAACACGGGTGTATTGCGGCATGCAGTCTTCGTCGAAGGGATTACCGACGTTAAAGTGTTGCATGTACTCCGGTCGGTCAAGATACTGGAGCATCTGCCGCATAGCCCTCACCCGTTTGTGCAACTTCGCGATCGACCACAGGTGGACAACGCTGTTGCCAAAATCAATAACTCGAATGGCAAGGCACGGTTTGACACAATCGTGGAGATCTGGGTCATTGCTTTCCTCTGCTGACACGCCATTGAGCACGAGATCGTAAGAAGACCCGAAGGTGTGCCCGGCATCCGCCACTGTAAATTGAAAGACAACGCTGCGTTCCATCTGTTGACTCATAACTTGTGCTTCTTTGAGTGTCGAAGCGTTCTTGAGCACAGCAGCGGCAAGCGCAACGTAGCGGTGATGTCTCCAGTGATCCAGTACGTGCTTCGCCAGGTAAATCTCACGCTCATCGAGTGCGAGTTTGCCATGGCTTTTTCGTCGAGGCTTGGGAGGTGCCTTGAGAGCGCGAAGCTGACGCTCAAATGCAACCTTCTGCTCGGCGAGCTGTTTCTGCATCTGATCCTTCATCTCCTGTAAGGAGGCTTCCATCTTCACTTTCTCCGTACGAAGCTCTTCTATCTCGATGCTGCCTTCTTCGGCCGACTGTAGCTTCTGTTGGTAGTCCTCTTTCTGCTTCTCGAGTTGGTCCTGCATCTCTTCCTTCGCCTGTTTGAGACGTTCTTCGTCCTCGGAATGTCGCGGCGTTGAAGGAATGGTTAGTGCAGTGTCGAGACTGAGATTGTCAAGCGTCCCATTACTCAGGTACTTCTCGCGCGTAGGATGCGAGGACACAGACTCGGTATCAGTATCCACTCCGCTGAGATCAAAGACTCTGCTGTCCGGCCTAGCTTTGCGAACGGCACGGACGCGCTGTAAATCTTCAAATAGCACATCGAGTTGATCGTCTGTCAAGTCTGAAATCTTTTGATCAGGCCCTAGTGACGAAGAGATGGCCTCGCGTCGTGCAAAAGCCCAGTCGCTGTCTCGCCCTTGAGTGCGCCAAGGTATAGGAGATTCTGTGCCTGGGCTCCCAAGTTCGCCTTCGATATCAGATAAAGGCCGGCTCACACTGCTCTCAGTCCGCTCATGTCCGGGTCTGCGTGAAGGTGTATCAAGCTGATCTGCTGTAATGGAATATTTCAGTAGACTTCCCTGTTCTGCTCTCTCCTCACGTGCTTCTTGGGGATGGTTGAACCGAAAGATGTGGAAGTCGCCCAGAATCACACGGTAGCCGGATCGCAGCCTTTTAGGCGCCTCGATACGGATACCATTGACCATGATTGCGGCACCATCTTTCGGCACAACGGTCACCACACCATCAACGTTTTCGAAAGTGCAGTGGTCGTGCAGGATCTTCGACCCATTGAGCCGAATGTCAACCGAGCTCTGGCCATTGGTCTCGCCTTCACCATCCTGAGCGTTCGTGTCTACATTGCCTACAGTCGTGGTTCCAGGCTTCAGATTGTAGACGAGGCATTCAGCAAGCAAAGGGTCGTCGCTGAGGTTCACCAAATGCGGCATTTTCTTGGGAGTGCTCATGCCAACGAAGCCTTTCTCAATGCTGATCCCGAGTTCTTCGAGTGCGGCTTCGCGCTCTTTATGGATCTGCTCAGTCATGGTAAGCTTCTCCTCCCATGTCTGATTGAGATCTTTGTATAGTTTTTCGGATTGCGACAGTTGTTCCTGGATTTCTGCTTTGGACACCTTCTTGACTGTGCCGTCGGCGTTCGTGAAGCTGACGATCTGCTTCTCGAGCGGTGTGTCAGCACTGTACTGTTCTTCTGCCACACCTCCCCCAGTAGCCAGCTTGGAACGTAGCAAAGACAGCTCTTCCTTAAGCTCGCGAATCATGCGAGCGTTTGGATCTTCATTGACAACAGCGTGGTTCTTGATGCGCTTCGCAGAATCGGCATATCGCAACGTGGATAGAGTCTCCTCGAAGTTGATGTCAGCAGGTGATATTGCGGCAATCATGGCCGTAAGACTGTTTCCTCCCAAGCTGTCCTTGAGTAACCATGTAAGAACAGAATCACGGTATGGCACTTGTAATCCTTTCGATTTGGCTTTGGCTGTGCTCATATCTGCCAGTGCTGCTATCACTCGACCAAGAGTGGACAAGGATCTGTTGATCTCGGCACCCTCCTTCAGTCTGGCTCCAGTTGCTCCCGTGCTGGTCGCTCGTTCTGAACCAGCAAGATCGACCAGGCTGATTTTGGCCACTTTCTCCGTGTCCATGTTTGTCTCAACATCGTGACGCTTCTGCGTCAAAATGAGTGTGAAGACAGCATGTGATCGCGAAGATGTCTCATTCATGTTTGTCGCAGCAACAGTTCGTGCCTTATTGCCTTCATCCATCAGGTTGTCAATCTCTGAGAAGTTCCGCACAACCAATTTGGCCAGGTCTTCCACATACGGACCAGTAGAGGGATGCTCTCGGACTTTCAAGTTACCCTTGTTACTAGGGTTGAGCAGATCACGGACGCGCTCGTTGTAGATCTCGAGATAGGATACCTCGACAGTAGCGCTCGTGTTCTTGTCCTGCGCCTGCAATCCATCGATGCGTTCGAACATGTCTCTACAGATGCGCGGTATGACACCCTCCTCCTCGCCATAACCCATCATGCTGTAACTCTTGCCTGAACCAGTCTGTCCATAAGCGAAGATACAGTTGTTGTATCCTTGAAATGCGTTGTCCAGCAAGGGTCGGCCCAAATCTGTGAAGACATCCTCTTGGCCTGCAAAGTTGTCGTCCTGGCGGTTGAAGGACCAGTACGACTTGTCGAACGCGAACGTCTTGCTGCCCTCCAACGCGGCCTTGACCGTCGTCTTGCTCTTCCCGTCTGGCGGTGCTGGTGTGAGCACCGTCTGGGTGTCTTTCATAGACACGATACATTTTGCCTTGCGCTCGATCTCGCGCGAGTTGAACGGCCGCACGCGCACGACAACTTTTATGTTTCCTCCACCAGCAGCCGCCATGCTGGGCGTCGTGTTGCGATTCTGGCTATGGCTGCTTCATGCGGATCGAGGAACCGCCAGCGGCGGCCAGCTGAGACTGGGTTCTTTCAGTACTGTGTTCCGGTGGTAGATTGAATTTGTGTTAGCAGTAGTGTTGACAATACAACGCGACGCCTGCCATGCTTCGAGGTCCCTACAAGAGCATCAACCGCCAACGCGCATCCCAACCCATGTCTCATGTGGCTCTCGGTTCGCGGCCCGGACCCGACATGCCCACTGTGCACCCCCTGCGTCACATCAAATCGGTACTGTACCTGGCTCAAAAAGGCAACAAAAATATCACGATCCAACATCACGATGAAATGAACATGGATCTATAATTCCGACCATCTGGAGATCACGCTGCAACCCTGCACATCGTTTGCGGCAGGTCAAGCTTCATGGCAGACGAAGAAATGTGGCGACCTCCCGTCAGTCGCTTGATGCGCACTCTTGACCGATCGTTCTTTCAAAAGACCATCGAGCTCAAGGCGGCGCGGGTCTTTGATAATAAGAACATCACCAAATGCAGATCAGCACTTGAGCGCAGTAAAGATGTCCTTGCACAGCAAAGACTGGGCAGTGTACATCCAGACCCAGATACTGAGCTCGCAAGGAGTGGCAAGAAGTGCATCCTGCTTAGGCCTGAGGTGAGAACCGCACCAGCAGATACGAACAATCCTCAGCTCAATGGCTCGAGTAGCTCGTGGCCGCTCTCCGCCACCGTCGCAGAGCTCGTCAAAGAAGAGCTGATCGCCATAGTGCCATTCTCCTTACACCTTGACTACAACTACTGGACATATCACGACATCATGTCTGCCATCCTGCCTGAAGATGAACAAGGTGAGATACCTTCTGGGTTTTCACAAGTCGGGCATGTAGCACACCTGAACTTGCGCGACGAATATCTGAAGTACAAACAGCTCATCGCTGAAGTGCTAATGGATAAGAATCCTGGAGTACGGACCGTAATCAACAAAATCGATGACGTTGGCGAGGAGAGCGAATACCGCACTTTCAAATATGAGCTGCTTGCCGGACCGGACGATATGAATGTCACCATATCTGAAGAGAACTGCATCTTCAAATTCGACTATAGCAAGGTGTATTGGAACAGCAGATTGAACACGGAGCATCGTCGACTTGTTGGCATCTTCCAAGAAGGTCAGGCAGTATGCGATGTCATGGCCGGCATCGGACCCTTTGCGGTACCAGCTGGAAAGAAGAAGATCTTCGTGTGGGCAAATGATCTTAACCCGGACAGCTACGAGAGCTTGCAAGACGCCATCACTCGCAACAGGGTGCAAGATTACGTGCGACCGTTCAACGAAGACGGGCGTACGTTTATACGAACTGCCGTTGCAGAGCTGGCGAAGTCGGAGAGAAGTGTCGATGTTGTCAAGAAGGCATCCAAGAAGGAGCCAAACGCCAAAGATGAGGTCCTGCGAACGCTACATCAACCTCGAGTGTTTGATCATTTCGTGATGAATCTGCCTGCGACAGCAATCACGTTTATTCCCAGCTTCATTGGGTTATTCAGCCCCGAGGTGCGTCGAAGTCTGCCAGAGAACTTCAGCATGCCACTGATTCACGTCTACTGCTTCAACACCAAGAGCGACGACAATGTTGAAGAAGGCATCAAGATTTGCCAAGAGATCAGTGAGCAGTTACAGCATGAAGTCAAGCCTGGACGGATCGAGGACGGCGGTGTGGAAATCTATGATGTGAGAGATGTTGCACCCAAGAAGAGGATGTTCTGCGCTAGCTTTCGACTGCCTGAAGAAGTCGCCTTCAAGCGCGATCCTTGATAGCCACCGCGACGGAAGGAGTACGCTGCGAGGTTGTAGAACGGTCTTCGTAGCACACAGGGCCTGTCATCCTCGACCTTGTGCCATTTCATTATTCAGGCACTCGAGCTGAGTGGAGAGTTGATTCGAGAGTCTGGGATCAAGGTTAATAATTTGAAGAGGCCGTAGCCGGTATTATGAAAGGTCGACCATCTCTAAGGCGCTGTGGCAGCACAACAGTGTTGCAGCAATTGCTCGAGCTATACAAACATCTTGAACTATACACCTTGCGTCGACATAAAGTATGCGTGCAAGATCGAGAGTAGCCTGAGCACCTCGCGAGCTTAATGACGCTCTCTTCCTTTAAGCTTGCTGAGGCCCGCGGCCGACACGGATAGCGTGTCCAGCATCTCCTCTGACATGAGGCAAACCACTGCGACGGACATTCTTGAACAGCTATCTCACCATATGCTTCCACTCTCCAGACGTCGAGACAGCTCAAGAGACAGCTATTGGTGCGCACAGACTCGCATCATTCCTGTTTCCTTCGATGAAGCAACGATTCGAGGTTATCTACAACCCTTGATTCGCCAATCTCGTTTAGCGCCAGCCCATTGCTGCGACACTTGCTTGACCCACCTGAAGTTTGGACCATCGACCTCCTTGTTTCGAAAGAGGGAGACGAGGAAGTCCAACACTTCCCAGACGTCTGTTGTCTTCTGCAACACGACGCTCTGCGTTCGTGAGATGCATTGTTCTTGTCGCTGTTTTTGACCCGGCTGTACAAAGCCTGCCACTCTCTATACATTACAACACAGTTCTGTCACTTTGCGCGAGACACGCGCCGGACGCGAGCTCTCCAAACACTCTCTCTACCGATCCATCGCTAG
Source organism: Mycosphaerella arachidis (assembly GCA_001297265.1). NCBI lineage: Eukaryota > Fungi > Ascomycota > Dothideomycetes > Mycosphaerellales > Mycosphaerellaceae > Mycosphaerella > Mycosphaerella arachidis. Next base: position 385,241 of record LIHB01000003.1, read on the forward strand.
TTGAAGCGATCCGTACAATCCTTTTCGACTGATTTCTCGAGCTATACCGTTACTCTTTTGCGATTTGAGGTTTTACGCCTGCACGATGTTCGGGTTTCACAGCAGATCCAGGTCTTTGATACCTGTTGGTGATCTGGAGAAGATGGAGGTTGCACAGGTCACCTGGAACGATGTCAAAGCAGAGCAAGAAGAGGAGGAGGAGAACGCAGATCAAACACCTCGAGATCGCCGGAATTTGACCATGATATACCTGCTATTCCTCGCCGAGGCGATCATGTCCTCTTCGCTGTCTTCACAAATCAACATTCTCTTGCCGTCGAGCTCGGCTTGTCTGACGATGGACATATCCTTCTTGCGAAGTATTCTGCAATGCGCCTACTATTTCGGAGGTGCCTGTGGACTGATGTTCGGCCTTGTCGCGGACAGGATCGGAAGGAGGAAAGTTGCACTGTCTGGCTTGATCGGGATGTCTACATGCTGCCTATCGATGGGCTTTGCTACCAACTTTACCGCATTCTGCATCTTACGATATCTTGCTGGTGCGATCGGCTCCGCCGCTACAGTCGCTGGACTAGCGATGCTCGCCGACTCTACACATGGTAGTAAACGACGAGTGAAAGTCATTGCACGACTGCCTATGCTTGCCGTCTGCGGCCAATTTGGACCTCTGCTTTCGAACACGATTCGACACCTTGCACAGGATCACTTTTCGGGCGTATTCGCGCGCTTCCCAGGACTAGGAGGACAGATGGCTTGCGCTGCTCTAGTCATCTCAATCACAGTGGCCGAGATCTGTCTCCTAGATGAGACGTTGCCAAAGAATGACCCGGAAGACCTTGTGCAACATGAATATGTTGACTGCGAGAAGGCGGCCTTGCTGGGTCAGCAACGGCCCTCCACTGACTCCACTGACTCCCTAGCAATCAGCATCATCGAGGCTTTGAAAGAGGATACTGCGAGTCCTCGGCCTTCACGAATTGGCGTTGCACAGATGCTGACTGCGCCATCCATCCTGGTCCTCCTGGCTTCATACGCCGTACTCTCACTACACTCTTCTACGTTCGAGGTCGTCCTACAACACCTTGCTCACACCGATGGCGAAAACGCTGGCATGGGCATTCCGTGCTCTTGGATGCAGCCACTGCTGCTGGTCGTAAAAACTGTGGCTGCTCTGCGCGTCATGACATACATCTCCAAACTGGTCAGCAAGGGTAGCGTGCTACCCCTATACCGCAAGATCTCGATGGTCCTCCCTGCACTTTACATTATCATACCAGCCGTGGCGCTAGCAGTCCACGCGACGGGCGCGGCACCGATTCTATCCGCTGTCGTCAGCACGACGGCGACGTTGGTCAAGAATACCCTCGCGAATACAGCTCAAGTCTTGGTTCTTCTGCTCGTCCTGTCGGCAGCGCCAGACGCCTCTTCGACGGGGACACTTATCGGAGTAGTTTCCATTACGGAGCTGTTCAAGGCACTAGCGGTCGGTCTTGCTGGCATCAGCTATTACCTCTCCGATAGTCATTCAATGTTTGTGATCAACACATCTCTGTGGGCGACGCTTGCTGCGCTTGCGATGGTTGGGACCTTCATCACGACGAAGCTACGCGCTGCACCTCGACTTGGGCCAGATTTGCCGTCAGAGTGCTTTGTGTGGCAAGGCATGTTCGATGTCGAAAATGATGATGAGGCGGGATTTTAGCTGCAGTCGCTTCAACCAAGACGGCAGAGATCCTGTGCCAGCGAATAGTTTGGGGTTAATTGGAGAGGGCAAGATCGCTGGTCCAGAGAGTTCCTTTCACCTTCATGACACTTCCTTACGATTCATTGATTTATCGATATAGCATGTAGCTAGCTCCAGACACATGGTGTACAATGACATATGTGTATATCACGAAGCAGGTACATCGGTCGTTAACGACAGTGCCACAACATACGCGTCTCCAGTCATTCAATGCAGTGCTGGTGCAGCATATCTTGACCTCCGTCTTCGTTATCCATACGAAGCGCCCAACGATCGGCAGTAGATTAAGTCTACTTTCACCCCCCTCCCCCCCCTTCCAATTTATCTCAAATCACTAGGCACAGTGCATGCCCGGTAACGTGGTTGACCGGCCATCATTGGATGGTCTGAAGTCCGTTCTTTTCCCGGAGAGCTCTCACATTGCCCCACCAGCGTCATCACTGCTTTCCCCACTTGGTAGACCGGAAGCTGTCGTATGCTGCTTTCCTGACCTCAATGGCCACGATACTTCGTTCGTCAATTGTTCTTCCTCGTCTTCAGCTATCTGCAAGAGCAACAGTCAGGACAACACCTTCCCTGAAACGAACTTACAGCCCACCTGTCATACGAGTACGAACATACGCCAAGATGTCTCAATCGCATGCTTGCTGCACTGTTCCTCCAGTTGTGGCTGATGGCTACAAGGAGAAAGGTGAATGGATCACCATCAACGGCATGAAGACCTACGCGACGGGCCCCAAAGACGCAAAGACCGCGCTTTTGGTCGTGTACGATATCTTTGGGTAAGATCCAAACTGCTAACGACATAAGATTGAGTTGCTGAAGTACTGACTACCTCTCAGATTCTTCCCACAAACATTACAGGGTGCAGACATCCTCGCTACTGGCGACAAGGAGCGCCAGTACCAGGTGTTCATGCCAGACTTCTTCGATGGCAAGCCAGCCGATATCTCTTGGTACCCACCCGACACCGATGAGAAGGGCAAGAAGCTGGGCGAATTTTTCTCGGTAAGATAGCATACTAGAGAAAAGATGTGCTAAGGGCAACAGCTGACGCCCTCGAAATAGACTGCCGCCGCTCCACCAAAGACGCTCGAGCGTATTCCAAAGGTATTGGACGAGATCCAGTCTCAGCGCAGCTCCATCCAGCAATGGGGCATTGTCGGCTACTGCTGGGGAGGTAAGTGATGCCAGGGATGAAGTAGGGAGCGGTGCGCCTGCGATGAAGATCTTAGAGGCCCGTCTCAACAGTCAGACACTGAATACGGCTAACATTCCATTTTCATGCAGGCAAGATCGTGAACCTCTCCTCCCAGCAAGGCACACGCTTCAAGGCCGCCGCATCGTGCCATCCAGCCATGGTTGACGAGAACGACGCCCCCGGCATCACGATCCCATTCGCCATGCTCCCATCCAAGGACGAACCAAAAGAGGCCGTGGAGAAATGGCAAAAAGCCGTCAAGACCAAGAACATCGTCCAGTGGTGGCCAAACCAGGTCCACGGTTTCATGGCTGCGCGTGGTGACCTCAAGGACCCAGCTGTTGAGGCCGACTACAAGAAGGCCTACGAGCTGCTCTTGAACTTCTTCCACGAGAACTTGTAAGTCCCATCTTTTTCCTCCACCATCACTCTTTCTCTGACTCCTTGTAGGAACTAGCTTTCGAGACCTCGTAGCTGACGAGTGCAGGCACGGCGCTTCGAAGCTGTGATCCCTTGCCACGGGTCAGGCGAGCATGTAAATAGTGTCATCAACGTGAAATGAAAATACCAAGATCCAACACGTGCAATGGCATATTCGCAAGTCCATTATCGGCAGCCAAGTTTCCTGAAAGCTCCACAAAGCCAGGACATCTTGATCGGTAACATACCCCGAGTGGCTCAATCGCCTGCGACATCAACCTTCTACACCATCTTGTCATACTAATATTAGGACAGCTAGGGTAGCAAGTCCGTCCCGATGTGTTCGGCAAGTCCGACGACCACCGGCAATGAATCAATAGAGTTTGGAGATGGCTTTCAACGAGCGGGAAGTTTCCTTGATGTAGAGCCACTCAGAATGCCTCACGAGCTGCTGACGGAAACTTAAGTCATGTGATGCAGCCACCATATGCATGTGATTGCTTGTGCCGCGAATTGCCGAGAGTAGTTGATGGTCGAGGTTCTAGAGGTGATGCTTCCACAGTGCTACATATCACAGCTTTGCATTGGGAGAGAGGTGTACCTTGCGAAGCAATGTTCAGCGAACTCTGTCGATTGTTAGCTGCGGTGCGACAAGAGACCGAAGTCTCAAGACCGCTTCGGAAGGCGACTACGAGGTAGTAGATTATAATTCATCTCTCATAGCTGCTCGAAACTCGCCCCGGATAGCTCATATCCCAAACAATGACAGCAATTCATCCATGTGTACAAGAACGCTCGACGCCTAACGAATCAACCTCTAAGGTGGCCTCATCTATCAGGTTTGAGCATGCATCCAAAAAAGCTCGGGTATCAATCACTTAAGAGCGCCTGAAAGCGCATAACACGTTCGCCAATCGACTCGAAAGTAGAATATGCATGTCGTGCTTGACATGCTGTGACTTCCACACATTATAGACTCATGGTCAACCACTCCCACTCCTGAGGTCCAGTCATCATAGTTGGGGGTACTCCAGGAGGTAGTCCATGTTGTCCAGGTGCCATCTGTCCAGCTGCTGAGCCACCGCCTGGTGGGACCATTTGAGCGTGCATTGGTGGTGCATTTGGTTTGAGGGACATGGCGTTGGGCATGAGCGGAGGATGCTGAATACCGGAAGTCCCTTCTTTCGGGCCTTTGTTGCCAGCCTTTGGCTCCTCAGCTTCTACCATCTCGTGATCGCCTTGTGCGAGAGTATTGCTTGCCCTGCTCGGTTTCCTGGTACGCCTCGGAGCCACCGGACGAGTAGGCGCATTCGCAGGCTGGTGAGGTGCGGGCTTTGGGGGTCCAGGGGCAATAGGCACCACAGTCTTCACTGGCTTCTCCGCAGGACCTGAGCTAGTCGGCGTGTTCCCAGCAGATCCAGCGCCCGATCTTGGCGAGTCTCCATCGTTCGCCTGTTTACCAGAGCTTGAAGTGCTAGTATTCGACTGCGCAACCGAGTTCCTGTGACTAGCACTTTTCTTTGACCGGGAAGTGCCCACAGGCACAGTATTGCTGCTTCCGCGATTACGCTTCTTAATCACATCGGTCTTCAAGCTTAACGGTCGCACCACGCCGTGTAGCTTGAGGAACAGTCCACACGCATTGCAAAGCGGCTGTCCCTCTGGATTGCGTCGCCACAAAGGTGTCGTCTGCGTGAAGCAATTGGTACACGATGTTGGAACACCACTGTTGTCACCAGGTCGTGGACTGCCTGGCCGAGATGGCACTGCCGAATTGAAGCCTGATTCTTGCGGCGAGGAAGGCGACGATTGCGTTCGAATCGAGAACATGCCCGTTGCCATGCCCATGGTGTTAGGGGTCGATGTGGTCCGTGGGATCTTGCGGGTTCGGGGGTCTCCACCCCGATTTCGAATGTCGCTGACGGAGGCGGCCAACCCATGCCCTCTGCCCAGACCACCACTTTGATCCCAGCTCTGTGATGAAGGAATCATCTCCGCACCACCGATCTGTACGCCTCTTCGTACCGGGGTGCCACCAAAGCGCTCGACGGAGGGATTGTACTGGTTTGAAAGGGTATTGTCCCACTGATAGCTGCCGTAATTCTCCATGTTCGGGTCGTCCATGGGAGAGTATCCTCGCGGCATCATCATGTTGGTATCAGAGAAGGACATTTGTTCGTCCTCGTCCTCATCTTCATCGCCACCAAACTGAAACATTTGCCCTCTCGTAGGCAGGCTAGCAGGCTGAAAGTCGGCCGACATGATATTCGTGGGATCTAGATGTCCAGGCACTTGAAAAACAGGCTGATTGAACCCACTGTGGTGAGCCGGCGCGCTTGTAGAGGCAATAGCGCTGAACATGGAATCGCTATTCGGATTGAACACGAACTGCTGCTGCTGATTAGCGCTCTGTTGATGATGATGTGGCTGAAAGCTCGGCATGGACTGATGCGGGTGCGGCTGAGACCCAAAGTACATCTGCTCTCCCTCTGGAATCGGTTGTGGGGTGGATACTGTCGACGGGTGCGCAGATCCAGGCGGAGATTGCAGACTTGAGGCACTTGGTAGCGGTTGGAAGGAGTTGTACATCTGCTGACACGACGATTTACTCATCATTGGCGAGCCTACAGGCGAGAACGTGAACGGTTGTTGCATCGGTCCAGCAGAATTCAGGATTGGGTCGTTCTCAAGGTTGAAGGTGTCGAGGTTGAAGGGTAGTTGTGGTTGCTGGGCTTGAGATTGGGAGATGGGCATGTCCAAGGCATAATCGTGTAAAGCAGCTTCTAGGGCTGGGTCATCGGCGGCCATGCTTGTGTTCGCGACAGGAGGCACTTGCGGCGAGGCTTCCGCCCGCCGTTTGGGCGGCTGTGAAGTGTTAGCGATAGTCATTTCGTGACGAACATGACCACTGACCCTTCGCTCGTCAATACTCGTCTTTCGCACATGCCGCTGCACATAGGCAAATTCCTCATTTTGGCGGTTCTGGTGGACCGGCGGGACTGAAGGCGCCGAGGCTGGTGCTACCGAGGGCTCGTCCGCATCTCGCAGTCTTTGTTGCTGCTTGATCGGGATTCCGGACACAGACGTTGCGGCAGTGGAGAAGTCACGCTCAGCAGCGTTCCCAGACGCTGCTGGAGATATTCCAGCGGGTGAGCCGATCGAGGACGGAACAAGGAACTCATCTAGGATCATATGATCATCTTGATTCTGGGTCGCTTGCTGTGACGATTTGCGAAGCTGGGCAATACCGCTCGGACCTTGCTGATTGAGCGGGCGCGGAGTGACTCGACTGTTCGCGCACGTCAGTACACTGACCACTCGCGTAGCACTGAGCATATGATAACGCGAGCACTTACTTCTGGCTCCCGGCGAGCTGTCTCCGACGCAAGTTCATCGACATCATCCGCCACGAGAGATTCTCGAGACGCTCAGAATTGGGCAGCTGGCCCTTGGTCTTGTGGTATAACTTCCATATCTGCGTTCCGAGCGGATCGTTCTTCTGCATTTCTTCGGGAGTGTCGGTCTCGACGTGGCTGGCATCGTCTTTCCACTGTCCAAAGACGGACTCGCGCAGCAAGCCCTTGCGGGCCTCGTTCTCGGTCGGTGACAAATCCAGCCGGGTCGACAAGGTCTCTAGCGTCGACTGCGAGGTGAGGGATGCTATTGCGCTCGACGTGCCGGAAACGCTGTCGTGGTGGTGTCGGTCGTTGGGGAAGCGTACATGTCGCGGCGACGACTTGGTGTTCGAGGTGGCCGTGACGGTGCCAGCGGCGTCGAGGGCAATGGCGGCAGCGTCCATCGAGTCGTCCGAGAGGGCATATGATTTTGTACACATCCCACTCCGCCCATCCGCATGTCGCTCGCTAGCCTGCGCGGCCGCGGGCTGGGCGTGAGACATACAGAGGCTCAGTATGGTGCCGGAGCAGCAGTCTTCTTTCCTCGACGGGGACTAAACACACCGCTGCACGTGCTGAGCATAGGTTATGTAGTAGCTGTCGAAGGCCGTCTCTCCGGTGTTGCTTCAGAACCCACTGTGCGTGACCGCGGCCGCAAGGTTTCTCGAAGGGTTGGAGGGGCACTAGCAGTCTAGCGGCACCTTAGAAAACACTATTGATGGCGCTGCGCATCGGCCACGCATGTGTCCCAGCGAGGGCTGGGAGGAAAAATGTTGCTCCCACAGGTCCATCCCACGTTCGATGCGCCTGTGCGGACTGCAATGGGCCATGCAACAAAGGTGATGCAGGAGCTATGCGGCGGGTGAGTGAATGGTAAGCGATGGTCGTCTAACCTAATACGATGGTGACCAGACACCATGATTTAGCCAGAGTATGCGGTAGCTGCCAGACAGGGCCATACACGATCTTGGAGCTAATTTCACAATATGCTACTTGCCGACAGTCATTTTGATGTATATATATACTTCACTTGCGCTATCGTAAAATTGACTCGATGTGAAAGCTGGAAACCTGAAGTCTCAAAAAGTAAAGTGCTGACAGCGATTAACTGGATCGATCTCAAGGACGGGTGGCTGCCGCAAAGCATTCAATGACCCGCCGTATAGCAGCAGCCCATGTATTATGCGCGACGAAGCTCACCTGTCGTGCAACACTACCCCCGCGAGGCTTCGGGCTGGAAGAGAGCTTGCGCTTGCTCGCTTGCCGGTTCATGACATGGGATTAATCATTATCCTCAAACGACCACTACGCGCACCACGAGAACCACTGTTTTACGGCCATATACAGAGATTACCCGCCGCTCCTTCTGCTGCTCCTGCCGGGCGCGCTACACCTGCGAAGCGCATCGGTAGGCTGTTGCAACACGAAGAATAACCGGAACGGACACAAGCAATGGCTCCAGCTCAAGGTCAGGGTCGCTGTGTACCTAGTCGATGATGAACCCATGCATGCAATGACCCGCCCACTGAGCGCCATTCGTCCACCACCCGCGCCACACGCACTCGACTCCTTATGTTCCCAGGCGTTATATGCGTTGCGGGTCCGGATGCTGGTGCGCAGACCATCGAGCATGTGAAATGCGCCATGCAGCCTCGTCAAAACTGCATTGGGTATGACCACAAGGTAAAATATCAATGCAAATAGACGAGAATAGAGTCAAGGCGTGTGAGAACTATGATCGAATACCAACCAGTCCTGGCAATGTGACTGGACAGAAGCGTCAACGATGTGTGGCTCGGAGAGCAGTCTAGACATGCAGCCATCCCGTTCGCTCCGTTGAGCTGCATGGCAATCCTCCTTCCGACTTTCTGCCACTTGCCGTTGTGTGCCTCACAACCAAACAGCAATTTCGAGATGACGAAGCGCTTCACGTACAATGCGACTGGACGCGGCACAAGTGCGAGTCCTATGTCGGGCAGCCGCAATGGGTATGCCTGGTAGTTGCAAGTGGGAATCGTCCATCTCGTGGTGCACCATCTACCCACACGATGAGCAAGAGCTTGAACGACCAGCATGGTCGCGTCTGTGCAATGATGAACGCAACAATTTGGGATCTTGAGGCCCCATATCGTCCATCCAGCGCTGTGGCAACAGCCCTCCTCGTTTCGAACTTCTTAAACTGATGTAGCAACGCCTGCCGACGGTATGACTTCGGCCTCGTGGTTGCTGAAGTTCAAAGCAAGATGTGGTCTCACGGAATCGGTTTCACGACCCTTATGTGTGCGCGGCTTCGCCTGGATGTGCGGGTGCAATCCACATAGCGACTTCAGCAATGCGGCGAATAACACGTCGTTCCCTCGGTTCTGTTCTCCGGCGATAAAGTGGCTTTCCGTACACGGCAAATCTTGCGCGGAACAGAAGCCAACCATAAGCTGCCTGGCGGCAACTCAAAATCGCCATCCGGAGGAGTCCCACGAGCTCCGTATCGGGCTATCATTTCTCCATCTTCCAGCCTTTGCCAGGTTGTTACTCAGTCTCTCATTCATGACACCGCCGTTTACGTCCGCTATGACCATCGCAAGCGATAAGAAGATCGCGATAGCCTCCATTCTCCACCTATAGATACTGCAGCTGGAGCCTCCATGCCACCTTCGCTGACATGTAACGGGAGCTATTGGTAGCGCTCTTGGCGATGAGCGGCATCTGCCGTGGAGTACACTATCCGGTTGTCGGAGAGCTGAAAGGAGTAGGAAGACCGTGGGTGTCACATTCCTGCGCAGCATTTCATAAGGGTAAAATCGGGCCTGCGCGGACGTGTACGCGCGACCACAACTCATCTAAGCGAAGCGGATGGGATCCCTCCGGTCGTCAGGGCCATTTCCCGAGATGCAGAGGCGACGGTCGACACTCGGTCAACATGATTCCATGGCCCGAGTGGTGCTGGGAGTAAAGAATAGTTCTATCCTTGAGGATGAAGAATAAATCACTTCTGAGCAGGAACAAGCTACTACTTATCCTTCTCCGTACAATATTAGGAGATAAGGCGCAATCGTACGGGAGCCGACCTGCGCCAATCACTATCAATCGCAAACACGCAATGGACGCCAGTCTGCACGACATATCCTAAACCCTGCGGTGTCCTCGTGCGTTCCTGCCTGTCGCGGACTTCAGATTGAGGCTCTTCTTATCTGGTATCTAAGCGGAGATATCTCTCGCCCCAGATTCGATAATCCTGTTCACCCGCAAGAAGTCTTGCCACGCGGAGGTGGAGGCAGCCCCTGAAAAGGGCTTCTGCGATGCAGCAGTGATACCACAGACTGATAAGCTTATGACCTCGCATTCTGTATGGACTTCTTCCATCTACCCTATTGCCACTGTGCTAGTAGCTGAAGATAGCACTACCGATCTTGGCGTAGGTCATGCTAAGACTCCCTCTTGCTGTCGATTATTAGCACTACTGGACTATGTCTCGCCTCACCCAACGCATGTCCAACAGTCAACTTTGAAAGTCACTTCCTCGAATAACGACGGTGCTCTTCAGACTGATGATTTCAGCCTGAGGTCAGGCGGTGATGTCGCAGTTAGTACTATCAGCACCGGGTCCATGGTAGCTTGCTCGACCTCTGAGAACTTCCATTATCCAGGTCAAGTGCATGCCCTATGTCTATACCATCGTGTGGTCTTGATCAGGCTCGGCCACGAGGCGCCTCTGTCGCCACGTCCCGCGAGTAGTCTCTGGTCGTGAGTGAAGGGAGATCCTGCTAGCTGTTAAGGTATGCGGTTCGCGATCGAGTCCTTCGTCCGACTGCTGTATGCTGTGGGTGTTGTGGCTTGCGAGAAAGAGAGCGTCGACTGACTTGAAGAATTGGCGGCGTCTCTTTGTAGCAGATGTGAGGTCTTGATCGTACCTTGTCGTTGCTTTGTCCATCGAAGTACGAACTACAACGCGCGATCCTTGAACAGAAAGTTGGCTCGTGACAATTGGGATGAGTGTAAATTCAGTGTACTGAGAAACATGTACATGCGCTGGTGCATTTGCGTCTTCAAGTCGACTATTTTGTCTCCTTCTCCTCCACCCCACTCCATCTTCATATCATTTCGTCATGCGTTCAGACGGAGCAATTGAGCAAAAGCCAGGACCACATCGACCTCGCCGCAGCTTCCATATGACGAGTGGCTTCAAGACACGACGCGGCCGTAGACGTACGACACGCTGGCCTTCAGTATCAGCAACTACCAAGATGGCATGGTTAAAGATGATCTGGATAACAGCAGCATCTCAAACGTGGGGGTTTCTTCTAGTGAATCGACCAAAGCTTGGCTCGCGTTGCTTCCCCGCCAACACTTTGTTATTCCGCGGCTGCCCAAATGTGACACATGAAACGTTCGATGCCGCTACTTCGTCACAAAACGCAGACACAAAACTCACCTACCCAAACAAACACTTCCCGACAACACCCTCTCTTACGCAAAAGCATCCCATTATTGACCGTCGTTACCCAAGAAGAAATCGCGACACGGCACGTTGGCAGCGTTGCCGTTATCACAGACCGAAGGAGGCAACAACATCAATGGCGTCCAGCACGCCGCACGACTTCACGATGCCAGCGCCGCCTCCCCTTCTGCACACGCGCTCGAGCAACAACGACGGCGGTGACTATCCAGGCACTCCCACACACGACAACGATGCTTTCATCTCGCCCGTGCAGACGCCGCAAGGCAGTCCGAGCAAGAACAAGATGCCGCCTGGCGCCTTCGACCTGCCGAATGTCTTCACCAACGCCATGAAGCTCATGCCTACTCATGGTCAGCCCAACCACGGAGCTCTGCAAACCAAACAGCAAGGCACAGCAAGTCCCGGCAAACACGACTTTGATCCGTTCGCAATGCAGGACACCAAGGCAGGGGCACCGGGCAGTCCCACACGCAAGACTGGCAAGGAGAACACACCGCCAACGCATCGACCACAGCTGCAGCAAACGCAGAGCTTCGTCACACAGGCCGCAGCAAGCAGACAGGAGCCATATCGTCCACGTGAGGACCGATCGCCGACACGTCAGAAGATTCAGTCCGATGCACTCACTGTTGAGGAGATTGAGAAGTTGCAGAAGCCGAATGTTAAGAGACTGGCCAATGTGACACAACTGTACTTCCTCGACTACTACTACGATTTGCTGTCGTATGTACACAACCGACAGAATCGTCTGCAAGCGTTCAAGGCGCACAATCCACCACCGACACCTTCCATGCCTCAAGCGGACGTGGACCAGCACAACCAGCTTTGGACACAATATCTGAACAGGGAACGTGGAGCGCTTCGAAAGCGACGGACTCGACTACGACATGGCGACTTCCAGATCCTGACACAGATCGGACAAGGTGGCTACGGCCAGGTGTATCTGGCCTCCAAGAAGGACACACGAGAGATCTGCGCACTGAAGGTCATGAGCAAGAAGCTTCTCTTCAAGCTGGATGAAGTGCGACACGTGCTGACCGAGCGCGACATTCTTACCAATGCTAAGAGCGAGTGGCTAGTCAGTCTGCTGTACGCCTTCCAGGATGACAGCAGCATCTATCTGGCCATGGAATACGTACCTGGTGGCGACTTCCGTACCCTACTCAACAATACTGGAGTGTTGCACAACCGTCACGCACGTTTCTACATATCCGAGATGTTCCTCTGCGTCGATGCTCTGCATAGTCTTGGCTACATTCATCGAGACCTGAAGCCAGAGAACTTTCTGATCGACGGGACAGGACACGTCAAGCTGACCGATTTTGGTCTTGCCGCTGGGTTCCTGGCGCCTCAGAAGATCGAGAGCATGCGAATCAAGTTGAAGGAAGTCGGCAACATCCCAGCTTCCGCGATACCGTTCGGACGTCCAATGGAGGAGCGTTCTCTCAAGGAGCGAAGAGAAGGTTATAGATCTCTGCGTGAGAACAACGTCAACTATGCCAAGTCAATAGTTGGCTCACCAGACTACATGGCACCAGAGGTACTCAAGGGCGAGGAGTACGATTTCACAGTCGACTACTGGTCTCTTGGGTGCATGCTCTTCGAGGCTCTCGCTGGCTATCCACCATTCGCTGGTGCTTCGGTCGACGAGACGTGGCAGAACTTGAAGCGCTGGCAACACGTACTGCGCAAGCCTGAATACGAAGACCCCAACTACTTCCTATCGCGCCGTACCTGGGATCTCATCACCCGTCTCATTAGCGTGAAGAGCCATCGCCTCCGCGGCATAAAGGATGTGCAGGCGCATGACTACTTCAAAGAGGTAGCGTGGGACCGCATCAGGCAAGAGCGTGCCCCATTCGTTCCTGAACTGGATTCTGAGACGGATGCTGGCTATTTCGATGACTTTGGCAGTGAAAAGGACATGGCGAAGTATAAGGAAGTGCTAGAGAAGCAAGAAGCACTTGAGCGAATGGCTGATCGTGGTGGCGAGATGGGCCGCTCGCTGTTTGTTGGCTTCACATTCAGGTTCGTCATGCACACACCTCTTCTGTCTGGTAACAATGCTAACTTCCTTCGCAGACATCGGAAGCCTACCACAGACGACAATTGCCAGCCGACTAGTCCACGCAAACCACTGTCCGAGATCAATGAGGACTTCGGAACTATTCTCTAATGTCGGGTTTCTACCGAAACGTGCACGACTTTCTTCTTCTTCTCGAGCTGCGCAGGACGGTGGCAATCAGAGACAGCATAGCAGATGGATTTCAGCATCGAACGGCGTTCATGTGGGTCTTCGTGTCAAACGGAGCGCGTAATGACAGGCTATCAGGGCGAAGCAGAACTACGCATGTTTGATGAGATTGATGCAGCTGGATGTAAACTACAGAGGCGCCAGAGCGACGAGCGAATGATATTACAGCACATGCGTCAAATACGCGATTACAAGCTTGAAAGTCGTCCCAAGGCATTCGCGGCCAAGGACATGAGCAGGTTGGTAGTATACTTCATGTTTAGGTTGATGGTGCGGCACGTGCGCACACTATCGGGGTAAGTTAGGGTTCGCACCTTCTCGAATGCAAGTCATGTGAAGCAAACCCGAGAGACCTCCAATATCTACTATAGCAAGATCGCAGGCCACGATGTCGCTCCTCACACTACCCACCGAACTCCTAGATCAGATTGTCAGCTATCTCAAATGGGATCGCACGAGGCAGCTGTATCCAGTCAAGCATGATCTCATCAGCGTCAGCCAAACATGCAAGAGGCTCCGCATCACTTTGATACCTTCTATCTTCAAGGAGGTGACATTGCGCTTGCGATGGGGTCGGTGGCGAGTTGGTAGAGCCTACACTGCTGAAGTTACGGTTGCAGTCGCCACAGCTGATGACGCATATTCGTTGTGTGAGTATCAGGTAGGTGGGAAGAGATAGTGTGTGGTACAGATCGCATGGTGTGCTAATAGCCCAGCCCAGTCAGTCGTAACAGAGCTACACTAAATGCCTCATGCAGTCATACTCTGCATCCCACCAAACACCCACAGCATCGTCCTCAAGTCCGACCTTGTAGGCCGCGATCATGAAAGCAAGAGCGACTTCTCCCTGAACCTGCTCGCTACATCCATGGAAGTCCTAGGCGATAAGCTGCAAGAACTATCCCTTGTTTCCCATGGCATACTATGCCCGCTCCAGAAGACAAATCGCCGATGATGGCGATACCAGCCAGGAAGATGCAAATCTTTCTCTATCACTCTTAGCTCGAAACAACCTAGAGCGCCTAGTGCTGGCCTTCCGCGAACACAACCAGTTCAGTGCATCTAGCCCAACGCTCACGCACAGGGCCTTCGAGCGCTGGTGAACGGCAACAATTCGCGAGCTTGATCTGAGATCCACGCGCGCCGAAATCAGCGAAGTGTTGGAAATCACCCAAGGCTTCCCAGCTCTAGACGCCGTCCGCATACGGGGTTGTGTCCTCTTTGTCGGCGGACGTGCTCCGTACCGCCAGGACCTGGAACGGCACGCATGGCTTCAGCTCGCCATTGGGTTGCGTCGACATTTACCGAGTGGGTGTATCGAGCTTAGCAATCTGTTCCGGGCAGGATCATATGATCAGCTCACAGAGAGTGCTGTTAGGTGGATCACGCGAGAGGCTATACCGAAGGGTGCTGCTATCGGCGCGGAAAGAGAGCAGAGGTTGACGGAAGATTATTTGAGCTTTGGGTTCTTGTGGGAAGCTGAGGATGGGTACCAGCCAGCTGGGAATTTGACTCCTGATAAGTTATGGGCGAGCTTGAGCGATCAAGCGATGGCGAGAAGATGGAGGTGAGACAGAGGGAGCGTGATCCGCAACTGCGAGGCGGAGACATGCAATGCAACAACAGTTATCATTGGTGTAAGAACTCCAGATTCCTGGGTGCGTCATCTGCCAGGCCACAAATACTGGCATAGCTCTCAAGTTCTTCTCCTCGTCTCTTGATACGCTCGCTGAAGCTGTTAAGAGCGCATGAGCCCGCTGGTCCATTATTGCAACCAGGGATTGGCACGATGCCCTCATTGATGTTCACTCGAACGAAGACATCGCTGCTCGGCGGCTCGCAGTAGACGTGGTTCGGGTATCCATATTCGCCATTGTCCCAGCACACCTGAGCAGCCGGACAGCTGAAGCGCTCGAGCACAACGCGAGCACCCATTGGCTGTAAGGAGGTCAGCAATAGCCCGCTGGAAGAAACATGCTTGATTCGTACCGTGACATCGGATGTTCGCCATGTGCGATTCTGTAGCGCATGCGATGTGGGTAGGTGTGGATCTTGCTGGAAGAGGTCAAAGGCGGATAAGATGGCGATGATATCTCCATCATGGTTGCTGCCAGTCAGTCAGTGGGGAATCTCATCTTCATCATCATAACTCACAAGCTGAAAAACAAAGGTCCCGCATCTGGGCCTTGACGAAGCAATTCTGCCGTCGCGTTGAGCCATAACCAACCCATCGAAGCTCCATATTTGTTCCCAGGGCCAGCTCGATAGTAGTGCAAAACATCACGAGCATACTCAAAGTCCAGCATCTCGTCTTGCGTGAAGACATCACACCAGGCCGAGTGACCCTTAGCCAGCGTTTCAAACCCACACATCTCCTGCATCGAATAGATCTCCACATCACTGAAGACAATACCAGGATTTTGCTTCTGCAGCCGAGTACTGATATCGGCCAAGTAGGTTGAGCGAAACTGCATCAAGTTCTTTACTCCAAAGCCATGGCCGAGCGGATCAGTCTCGTAGTTGGGACACCCTCTTCCAGGAGTCAAAGTATTTGCACCACGATCTCTTGTTTCAGGGACGACATGGTGCGTGGCCAACTGCTGCCAGTCGAGTCCGAAGAATCCCGTGGCGAAAAGACGAGCCGTGTCGCTTACTCGTTTACACGAGCAGCTCCAGAACGAAGTCTGATTCTGTGCAACAGCTCTCTCAAGTAATCTCTCATACTTGGTCCTAAGCTTGGTCCCAGCCGAGAAGGATTGTAGAGTTCCTGCATACGGCCCTGTTGCTGTGAGCTGCTCCAGCTGTTCCTGCGGATGCGGCGTGAAGAAATCCCAGCGATTGACGAAAGCTAGGTCCCCAGCGAAAGTGAGGTTGGCGTGTTGAAGGCGCTGGTAAAGTTCAAGCATTTCTTGTGTCAATATCAGCTTTTGGCTCTTCCTCCAGCTCAGATCAGATAGCCAGTCCACGTACTCTCTCCGGTGCTATAGGTGGGATACCGCTCGCCATGTCGCGACGTCATGTGTACTTGATCGATGACACATCCTGCTGGTAGTTCTGCTGCTGCTTCGTCGAGCACGCCTCGTGTCTTTCGTATCCATGGTGAATTGCCACCGAGATGGCGGAGGACATTCCAGGGTTGACTGAGAGTCGTCAGTCTACTGATAGAGTTTCATCTGAAGTGCCCTGTTTTACCTGGCATCAGGCTGCGAAAAGATTGATTGCGCCTGATGCAAAAACGTATTGTGAACATCAAAAGCATAAACCAAAGCAGCAAGGGCCACGAAGACTGCTAATGCATTTTGCAAATGAACAGCCATTGTCAAAGAGGATGGGTCCTCGATGTCATAGGAACTCCATGGTTGACGTTGCGATTGTGAAAGCAACCTTGAACAGACAGATGAAGTTGAAGTGAAAGGTTGCATGCATGCACACGGTGGTTTCACAGCGGATTGTGGATGAACCTCCATGCACGGACATGTGCACATAATAACATCACATCAGACTACCTCTACCTAAGCCATCAAAGCTCTTCCTTATAATACTCCTCCTCGCTACCCTCGGTCTCAGCCTCCTTCGTCTTCTTCGCCTGCTTCTTCTCCGTCGTCAACTTCTTCGGCTCTGTGGAAGTCTTCTCATACACATCCTTCTTCGCCGTAGTCTCCTTCTCACCATTCAACTTCACCTTTTCATCTTGATCAGCCTCTCCCTGACCTGCACTGGCACCTTCCTCTTCATCCTCGCCATCGCCAATGATGCCCCTATACTCACGGCCTCGAGGGGTGTCGATGATGTCCAGCTTCCAGACCTGACCAGCGGCAATCTTCTCCAACTCCTTCTTTAGTTTCTCCACAGCTCTCGCATCTCCCAGTCCGAGTTCTTCCAGCTTCTCTTTACTGAGGGCCTTCCCGTCGGACGACGCGACTGTGTCGATATAGGTCTCCTTTCCCCCGCCTACAATTGCAGACTTCTCAATCTTAACGCCTTCTGGAACAAGTCTATGTTCTCCTACATATATGTCGCCCACAGGGAGGTCCATGGGTGCGAATGCAGGCCCACCGAAAGTCGCTGCTGCTTCCGCTGCTTCCCATTGTTTCGTAGTCTCCTGAACGAGGCGTTCGGATTCTTTCAGGTCCGCCTCGTAATCTGCTATCTCGTCCGAGCGAAGGATGGGCGAGCATGTTATGGCATTCGGCTGGTCCTTCTGGGGTGGGAGGAACGCGATGTCATTGCAGAGTCGCGGGGTTTGAATCACCATGAGGTAGTGGCAGGTACTAGTCTCCTTGATGAGTGATATACGATCGGCAGAGAGAGGGTTGCAGTGAAACTGATGTAACTGTCAGTACGACCTGACCATGTCTCTCCTCGTAGAACAATAGAACATACCTGCACCTCAATCTTCCTCTCCTTGCCCGTCAGATCGCAAATAGTCCCACCCGCCAACTTCTGCACCAAGTACCGAGTCTCACCCCTCTGCACAATCTCACCATTTCCACTCCTCCTCCTCTTCGCCCCATCACTCATCTCCAACGCCGTCTCACCCTCACCCCTCGGAAACTCCTCTCCCTCCGCTCTCTTCGCATACGTCCCCAACATGAACCCGGGCACGCCAGGATCCTCCACTGGCGGGTAGACAGGTATGCCACGGCTAGGAGGCAATTGGTGGAACTGCTTGACGCCCTGGTTGTAGCAGAAGCGATAGCTCCACCAACCACTAATGAAGTAGACGCAGTTGCCCTGCATCGCTGACAGCAGTTCCCACCCTCGATCTGTTGCTCGCGCGAGCTCTTTCTCCTCCTCTGCTTTGGTGAGAGTTTCGTTTGCGCTGGCATTGGCTTCTAATGGCTTCTTCACTCTTGGTACGCGACACAGCCAGCGTTGGCCGTCGTGGATCATGTGCTCGTAGTCTGCCTGCTCATCATCTCCCTGCTTGCTGTCGTGTGATGCGCCTAGTCGCTGTTGGTATTGCTCGAGATCGGATGGCGGCGATGCGCTGTCTGTGCCTGGCACATGCTGATCTTCGGTCTTCGATAGTCGTGATTGTGCGGCCTGTTCTGACGTCCACTCTTGCTCGAAGTGCACTTCATATTGCGGATACGCGAGGATGTCATCCTGGACGCTGAACGCATGTTGGGATGCGGATGCAAGTAGAGCTGCCGTCCGCAGCACTGCCGGGAGTGCGAAAAGGTGCTTCATGGTGAAGATGGTGTCTGGAGTCTATGTCGAAACGATCGTAGTCATGACATTTGTCGCAACGGAAACGTGGACAAACAAGGAAGCTAAAAGAGGAAGCTCGCGTCCGCTCGGCTGTGAGGCGGAAACATCAAGCCACGACACATGCACGTACACTCGACATGGCGAACAACTTGTGAGAACTCAGGTATATTCGTGTGATATGTACAAAACTTCATAGACGCCTTCGCTGCCTGGTACAACACTGCAACCGCATGCTGCGCGACTAATCTAGTACTTCCTGGCGAACGGAGGAATTGCCTTGCACTCGCTCTCATCCAACGTGTTGGCTACAACTCCTCGGTAGCCGAGCTCGACCTTCTCATGGGGCTTCCTCTGCCATGAGAGGGTGTGCTTCATCCAGTTCTCATCATCACGGTCTGGGTAGTCCTCACGGGCGTGTGCGCCACGGGACTCCTTGCGGTTGGCGGCAGACTCTGCGGTCTGCACGGCGCAGGTGAGCAAGTTACGGAGCTCGAGGGTCTCCACGAGGTCACTGTTCCAGATCATGCTTCGGTCCTTGGTACCGACCTTGTGCCATTGCTGGTCAACCTCACGCATCCTACAGCAATGTTAGTCATCGATCATCGACATATTGGACGACATGCTTACTTCTTGACACCCTCGTCGAGCGATTCCTGTGTTCTGAACACAGACACATCAGACTGCATGACCTTCTGCATGTTCGATCGGATCTCGGCGGTGCTCATTGGTCCATCAGCGGTTCGGACGTGGTCGACCATGCTGATAGCGTCGGAGCCAGCATCGCTCTGGATCTCCTTGTGTGGCTGGTTTGGCGAGAAGTTGTCGCGGATAGTGTGGCTGACGGCACGACCAAAGACGATCAAGTCGAGAAGCGAGTTGGCACCAAGACGGTTGGCACCGTGGACTGACACGCAAGCAGCCTCACCGCAAGCGAATAGACCTGGGACAACCTTATCGTTACCCTTCTCGTCCACTGTAAGAACCTCGCCAGTGTACTTTGTGGGGATACCACCCATGTTGTAGTGCACAGTTGGGAGGACAGGAATGGGCTGCTTGGTGACGTCGACACCGGCGAAGATGGAGGCGGTCTCACTGATACCTGGAAGACGCTCGTGGAGGATCTCGGGTGGCAAGTGAGAAAGCTGGAGGTAGATGTGGTCCTTGTCTGGTCCAACACCACGGCCCTCGCGGATCTCCATTGTCATGCTTCGGCTGACCACGTCACGAGATGCGAGATCCTTGGCAGTTGGTGCGTAACGCTCCATGAACCGCTCACCCTCGCTGTTGAGAAGGTAGCCTCCCTCACCTCTGGAACCCTCGGTGATCAAGCAACCAGCGCCGTAGATACCAGTGGGGTGGAACTGCACGAACTCGAGATCCTGGTTGGGCAGACCGGCACGGGCAACCATGGCCATACCATCTCCAGTACATGTGTGGGCAGATGTGCATGAAAAGTACGCACGACCGTAACCACCGGTGGCTAGAACGGTGTTGTGCGAGCGGAAGCGGTGCAGAGTGCCGTCCTCCTGGTTGTAGGCGATGACACCCTTGCACTCGCCATCCTCCATGATCAGGTCGATGGCGAAGAACTCGATGAAGTAGTTGGTGTTATGTCTGAGCGACTGGCCGTAGAGTGTGTGTAGCAGAGCATGTCCGGTTCTGTCTGCGGCAGCACAGCATCTGTATGCCTGTCCGCCCTTGCCAAACTCTCGCGACTGTCCACCGAAGGCACGCTGGTAGATCTTGCCATCGTCTGTTCGCGAGAATGGGCAACCGTAGTTTTCGAGTTCGTATACGGATGCGGGTGCCTCTCGTGTCATGTAGTGGATAGCATCTTGGTCACCCAGCCAGTCGGAACCTTTGACAGTATCGTACATGTGCCATCTCCAGTCATCCTCGTGCATGTTTCCTAGTGCAGCGTTGATACCGCCCTGGGCGGCGACGGTGTGCGATCTCGTAGGGAAGAGCTTCGATATGCATGCTGTGTTGAAACCCGCCTCTGCAAGACCGAACGCTGCTCGCAGTCCAGCGCCTCCTGCACCGACGACCAACGCATCGTACTCGTGGTCAATGACGGGGTACTTGTGACCAATGGCCCCCGACGCCTCCTTCGCTCGCAGTGGCGCGCTGGTGATTATGCGGTTCGCTCGCGGCGTCGAGGAGAAGTTGCGTGCTGTACTACGAGAGAGATTGCGGCCAGCGAACTGCCTCACGCCGGCGGAGAACATGATGGCGGCGCGTGTATGGACTCCAAGGATGAGATGGGCCTAACGACTGCGCTGATAATTGAAGGGCCCGTGAGTGGGTTGACTGTGTCTGGATATTTGCGCCTCAGTATGCAGCAACAAAATGGATGATGAGATGTACCACTCGAGGTTAGGCGCTCTTGCCTGCATCGCTGCTGCCACTTCCCGGCCGAGATGCCGGTCCAACATCGAGGTAAGCACGATCGGATTGGCCACAGGCGCTCCTGCGACCTCGGCATTTGGCAACTGCTTGTGAAAGAGACATATCGACCACACCAGACACCGATCACGCATGCAATGAACAACTCTGCCAATCTACATCGGCGCTGCGCGTACACAGTCGGTACCTGAGACACATTGTCTGGCAGTGGTTATAAGCTATTGGAATCGCATGTCACAACTGCGCAAGATCGCTTTCATTCGGCTCAGCAACATCCACGTCTCATGTCGATGACGGACTCTCACGATCTCATATCGCTCGTGTAAGGCTGCAGATGAGTGGACATTCCCTCTCTATTCCCCCCGCGAGCAGTTACTCTTTTTGGTATTTCTTTTCGAGGCACGCATTAGTGATCTGCTGTCCTAGTTACGTCGTCAGATGTTCTCTCGCAAAACACCAAAG
This sequence comes from Mycosphaerella arachidis, assembly GCA_001297265.1. Classification (NCBI taxonomy): domain Eukaryota; kingdom Fungi; phylum Ascomycota; class Dothideomycetes; order Mycosphaerellales; family Mycosphaerellaceae; genus Mycosphaerella; species Mycosphaerella arachidis. Next base: position 406,793 of record LIHB01000003.1, read on the forward strand.
TCCAAGGTGATGCCCAGCCTTGCTAAGGCTTGTCCCCAACGCGTCTACTGCGTGTCGAACATTTGTGGCGTAGATATAGGGACTTCCAGAATCCCCAGGTCTGGGCGCAAGCCTCTGCTCTAGTAGGTGGCGTTTGAAGTCTTACACACGTAATGTGCTAGGTCGTGTTTTGTCGTGAAGCGACCATATCGTAGTATGCTAGGTGATCGGCATCGTCGTGTAGCGCTTCATCGCACACCAGCCTCTCCTTCTGCCGCTTTATCGTCCTCTCCAGACCCAAATATATTCCCAGCCCACACCTTCGCATCATGAAGCTCCGCATTGATCCAATCTAGCCAAGATTGCTTCTCAGCCTGCTCAGCAGTCTGGCCGTCTTGGACGACGGGTCTATCTACAGAAGGCTTGGGATTGAAGGCATGATCTGGCTGCGTCGGCCGAGTTGGATCGTCTGCGGGAGGAGGTCGGCTTGGTATTGTGGGTCTACTTGGTGCTTCGGGCACTTTGTCCAGGCCAGGCAGTTCCGGTGGCAAGATGGCCGCGTCAAGATCGATTTCGAAGGAGTCGTCAGGAATGTCAGGTGCGGCGTCGAAGTCGTGCAAGCCGACAGTCTTGAATGGTAGCCGTATCGTTCCGTTGTTGGGCTTTGGCTCTATTCCGAGCGAGTCGCACACGATGTTGTAAACTTCGATGTTCTGAAATGGCTCGATTTCGCTGCCTTGTGGATGGGGGAACGCTGGTCCTCTGGCAACGAAGATTGCTCGCATCAAAGGGTCTTCAAAGTCATAGCCGTGGAGACCACGTGGGTGATAGACTTCATCTCGCTCCAACGCTTCCTTGATATTGAACTCATCCTTGGTAACAATCGCCCAGCCGGTCTTCGGTACGATCCACAAAGGCGCAATTCGATCGTTGTTGCTGAAGTGATACCGCGCTGGCATATTGTCGTCCCGGAGGTAAATGTTGAAGGCCCCTCCGTACTGAGGTAACATGGACTTTTCGACCAGTTGTATGTACAGCCTGCGCAGCTCCTTTTCCGACTGATTCTTGGGTCTCAGACCATAGAGAGGCCAGCCATCGGTGTGTTCAATCACGTCTGGGTCAATGAGATCTTCGAGCTGGATGAGTCTGTGGCTAGATGTCGTTGCCATCCCATGATCAGACACGATGACCACGTTGACCACATCGGTCAAGTTGCGTTCAGTAATGCCTTGGAATAGCGATCCAAGCATGCCGTCAACTTCAGCAATGGTCGAGCGAATGTATGTCGAGTTTGGTCCGTACATGTGGCCATCTGCATCGACGTCCGGAACGTATGCTGCTATCAATTGCGGTCGTGGCTGCTCCAATGATGCTCCAACATCGTTTGGTCCCGGCAGGTCCAACCAGCCAAGAATACGGTTGACTTTATTGCCCAAAGGCTCATCAGCGTTGAATTTGTCAACATACGTAGGCTCAGGAAGGATATGTGCTTCGGATCCAGGCCACATATGGATGGCAGACGTCAGATTTTGCGACTCCATTGTCGACCATAGAGGCTCAGCGTTCCAGTACTCCGGCTTCATGCTTTTCTCTGGGTCTGTATAATAGAACTCCTTGGCCATGTTCGGATCCCAGAATGAGTTGCCAACGATGCCATGCGACTCCGGATATTGGCCAGTGACAAGAGTGAAGTGATTAGGGAATGTCAGCGACGGAAAAGATGGGAGCATGTACTTCGGAGACACGCCCTCCATTACGAACGCAGACAGAGTCGGAGTCAAGTTGCGGTGTAAGAAGTCTGCCCGGAAGCCATCCAAGGAGATCAGTATTGTCGTAGGTGCGAATTGATGTGTGCCATTGGACAGGACTTGGGCGATTCCTTCCGCCTTGTTCTTAGAAGCGCTGCCCGCATGTGATGCTTTGTATGCACCAAATAGCAGAGCGAAAAAAGCAACGATGATCACAATATTAATGGCAGCAAGTTTGCCAAACCACGATGCCTTTGACTGCATGCGCTATCAGCCATTGGAGACAGAAACTGTATTGGTTCTATACTACAAACCTTGCGATTCACATCGGCCTCAGACAGATGCTGCACATCAATCTCGCTCGAATTGGCACTGCTCTCAGCACTTGAGGAGCGTCCACCTCTCTCGACCCTGTACAGCAATGCAGTCTCCCCGTCGCGCTCTCCAAGCCATCCACTCTTTCTTCGATTCCGACTTTTGTCGGCGTCACCTTCGCGGTCTTGATAGCGGTTCGTTTGCTTCTCGTCAGACGTTAAGAGCCGCTCTGCCTCCTCTTCCGCCGTGATTGTCTCCCTGTCATACTGCCGTACTTCGCCAGACGTCCGAGTCATCCCGTCCTCCGAATCGCTGTCTCGCGAGTCTTCTTCCGCGGCGTCTCGCGCCATGCTAGGCATTGCTCTCCTGAGATATGTCCGGCAATGTAAGTGTATCAGTATTTCTCGGGTCCTTCGGTGGAGTCAGGCTAGAGTAAGCAGGCACTTCGAAAGAGAAAGGCCTGCCGTGATCTCAAGCGCAACAATGCTGCCTTGAGATCATGATTGGCATTAGTGATGCGCAGATGTTAGGAAGTGCCGCAATTTCGTGCAGTAGTGCAAAGGCACCAAGCTGTAGGAAGGGCAGAAGCGTGAAGATGTTCGTCCACCACGCGTTGCTGATGTCTCCTATCCAGGGTCTAGGATTCGATTCCACATTAGGCTTCACATTCGCTGAACCTCGATTGTAGAGAAGGGCTAACGAAGTGCTGGTGAACAGACGACCCGATTCATTCATCACTATAATACCTCCTAAGACTGCTGCTGATACAGGCGCGAGCCTAAAACGCATCTCTAAGGTGGAGTTGGACAGTGCCACTCTAGTAATATATAAAATTCCTCTTGCAAGCCAAAACAGACTTCCATTGAAAGCCACGCACAACTCGTGCCGCTTCATGCCTCGCAGGTGCTAGGATACATATGTATGTGACAGCCATCTTCTTCCATCTTCCCATCTTCTCCGAATATGATGCGTATTACATTGATCGCCAAGATCCGAGCCACCTGGAACCAGTTTGACAGTGACACAACTGTTCTGTCGGTCCTCAAATTTCCATGAACCCCTTGCTAGCTCGCATGTGAGCAAATTTCGAGAGCCATTGAATGCCATAGCCACCGCGACTCACCGTCAGCGGCCAGCAACGCTATCGCAAATGGTATAATGCTAAGCCTCAAAGACGCCGTGCTGGGGATGTAGCTGAGAGTAAGTTTCCGTCCTTGGGTGGAGTGAGGCGAATCTTCGCCAGCTGCTATCGTTCCATCTCGACCAAGTCGCCTCCAGGCCCTGGCGACGCGCTTCCCTTCTAGACTCGAGTGAAGCTCGGGTGTTGCTACCTTCCATATCCGTACTCGACGCCTTGCATAGGCGCAGCTGCAGGAACATTGCTGAATCCTGCAGCTTGGCCGCCGGACTGGGCCGGGTTGATTGGTGGCAGTGAGATTCCAGGGTTGCCATTGGCTTGCGACTGCGTCTGCTGCTGACTGAGCTGGGATGTAAAGTGGCCATAGACGTGAGGAGCGTTTGCATCAAGTCGGCGAAGATGTTGGTGCATAACCTGGACTTCCGTCTTGAGCATCTCGTTCTCCTTGCGTGCTTCGCGGCCATATTCGGAATCCCTCTGTAATCGCTGTACTTCTTGGTGAAGTTGTCGCTCTTGGTGTTGTGTCTGGCGTATGTATTCGATTGCTTCAGGGTTGTTAGTAAGAAATGAACTGCTCTTCTGGGATCAACCCCACCTTTGGTAAGAATTTCCCATTTGCTCGCCTTGGTGCCGCCGTTCGAAGGGACAGCCTTGTTGAGATCCTCGAAAAGGTCCTTCATTTCACTTCTTCGCTTCCTTTCGGCAAGTTTATGACTGACACGTAGCTCGGGAGTTCGACTGTAATTGCCGACGCCCTGAGGTGTCAATTCCTGGGTCTGTAGACTCTGGATAGTTCGATGCTGCATAGAATGGTGATGCGTTGTGCCAGCTTCTGCTGAGCGGTTAGCTCCGTGTGCGCATCTCTCAGACAATACCACATACCATCATCGCCAAATCGCCTCTGCCCACCTGGCATTTGCGAGTCTGTCGAGAAAATGCTGCTCCGTACTGACGACGCTGCGAAACTATTCTGTCTCGACATTCCGCCTACACTGGACTCGCCACTGTCCGAGCCTCGCGTCTCCTCCGGGATTGCGCTGTCGGGGAAAGCCCAAGCAAAACCTTGCGTAGGCTTCGCCGCTGTAGGATCGGGTACACCGGGGCCACGTCCAACAGGCATAATCGGAGGTGCAATTCGTGGTGCCGTGTGCCGTGAAGTCGGACGTCCAGACAGCGGCGAAATCGGTGTTTGTCCATTCGGTCGGCGCAAGCTAGCAGCTAGAGAAACCTGTGACGTGTTTGCGCTTTCATATGGTGACTGCGGTTGGTTGATGTAGAGGTTGTTAAATGTTTGATGCACCCGGCTGTCCACGCTGCTGCGGCGCGAGTCCAGGTGTGTGCTATCGCGATTGTAGCTGTCTCGGTTGAGCTCTCGTCCAAGGCTGTCGCGATTGTAGCTGTTGCGGTTAAGGTCGCTTCCCAGACTGTCGCGGTTATAGCTGTCCGGCCTGCCATCGTGGAAGCCTTGGTTGATCGATGGCAAAGCAGAACCGGCAGACTGGGCGGAGTTCGGTACTCTGGCAGACAGTGGTGTGTTAGGCACCGACTGTCGCGACGGGGACTCATCTGGGTTCAGTAGCGTGTGTACTTGAAGGCCTTGGCTGTTGGCAGAATTGTCTGCGGTAGACATGGTTAGCAACGGTGAACATGCATCAGAGACGCCCGACCAGGGCCGGAGATGAAGGTTTTGCCAGGCCACTCGGCACAACACAATGGCCCAGTGCTCGAGGAAAACAATCCACATTCAGGTCACCCTGAAACGCAACGCAGGTTTTGTCTCGAGCGCCTGAGGTAGGAATGGAATGCAACGTGGTGGCGATGACTTACGCTTGCTGTTGTGCGGTTGTGGCCAAGTTCCCGAGTCCCGCGTCGAGTCTGGAGGTGATTGCTGATCTGGCGAGATGGGCGCTGATGGTGGCAAGCCATTGGTGAGGCTGCTGATGGAGGGCAGCCCTTGGCCATGCTGCTGTTGCTGCTGTTGAGCAGCAGAAGGGGACGCCATCGTGGCACCCGCCGATTGTGCGCTCTCAAGGGCGACGGCGAGTGTTTCCAGGCCGGCAGTGTCAGTAGGTGTCCACAGCGATGATCCGTGGGTGCTGTAGAGGTAAGTGCCGGTGTCAGTGATGCTAGTTATTCGCGCAATGGCTGGTGCAGATCAGCCGGGTCTCGAGGACGGAGATGTGGTGGAGGCTTCAGCGTTGAGGTCAGAAACGCGCAATGCGAACGAAGCCGCACATCGGAGAATAAACGTACTGTTGGGATGGTAGGGAGTGCAAGGAAAGCAGACAGCGTTTGGAGCACACGAGAAAGTAGGTAGCCAGCGCGCACAGAGGGAGATGGGCTCGTGGGTCCGCGTGCACAGGGACGTCAGTGGTCTGCCTCGAAACGGACGGGCCTGCAGGCGTTCGCGGAGAGGGAGGACGAGAGAGCACCAATTGCTGCCGCGGCGGCAAGTGTTTCCTGGTAGTCGGGGGGTGGCCAGGTGGTCGAGAGGGATGTGCGCGCGAAGGTGTCGGCGGGATCGCGAGTGGCAGCGCTGGTAATGCAGAAGGCCTAGGTCGAGAGGTCGAGAGGTCGAGAGGATTTGGGTGAGATAGCGGAAGAGCCACGCGCCGGGCGAGTCTCGTCCTTGGGCACGTGTGCGTAGTCAGCCAGCCGGGGTGGCGCGTGAAAGCTGGGGTCCTGGTGTGGGTGTGGCGACGGACGATGTGTCAATGCACCAGCCGGTCGCACCGCTGGACAGTAATAGGGCGGGAACTGGCAATGGAAATGGCAATGGCAATGACAATGGCAATGACAGTATTAATGGCGCATTTCGATGCGATGCGAGGCGATCGCTGCAGCGGGCTGCGTATTCAGTCAGGCACGTCAGGCACTTGAAAGAGCGCTGCTGGCTCTGGCTAACTACTACCTGCCGGCTCACAGAGTTTAGACGCTCTCGGAAGCTCAGGTGCAGCTGCGCGCTATGCCGGCCCAGCTTCGTCCTTTGTGCCTTGCATGAGCCAAGACCCCGATCGATACGGTTGGGCAACGTCGAGGCCGCTGTCAATTCACTGCAGACCCTGCTGAGCGGGCCGCGAGGGTGTCACCGTCGCGAGGGTAGAGAAGATTGTGTACCGCCAAGGAGAAACAGTTCAGACGCAGCAGAGTTGCAGCGTGCCAGCGTTGCAGTGCTTCTGGAACTGGATACGCTAGCTGTCGTGATCTGCGCCTCGCAAGCTCCCCATTTCACGTGCCTCCCATGGCAGGCCCTTCCCGGTTGGGCGTGCTACGAACTCTGCCGTGGCATTAAGGATTCCCGTTGCCTCTATAGCACGTAATATGAGTCCCCTCCCTGTCGTTCATACACTGGGTGTGGCTGCCATCTGAACTCTGGTCGGCGAGATAATGGTGCCTGACCCCAGCAAACAGCCCGTCCCCATGCAAATATAGCACGCGGAAACGGTCGCGCCTGGTATGGTCGCACAGCGTAGGGAAGGAAGCGTCTAACGGGCTCATTTCGCTGCTTTCCGGGCATGTCAAAGCCGCAGGTGATTACTGGCGATATACATCTTCCTTCGCGGTTGTCTCCACGCCTCCATGCAGTAAGGTCAGTTTCACTCGCACGGCCTCTCGTTCGGAGATGCACTTCCTTCCAACGGACGCCAAGGGCCCACACACGCATCCTACCAGTGGCTTGTTTGGGAAACATGCTCTGCGGGCGGCATCTGTCTTTGCTGCGAGGCGTGCGGTTGCTTGCTACAGCTGCAGACCTGAACTGCCGTCTTCCCACTGCACTACCTGCAAGCAGCAGTACACCAGCCACTCTGATTAAAGTTCCGCAAGACAGGGCTCGACTCCCGATCGTGAAGATGCCCTAGCTAGCAGAAACTCCCAGCTGTCGATAGAGTGCCCATGAACCCTGTCGAGCTACACCTATAGCCAGTAGCCTATGGGAACAAACATTTCCGCGAGAGCAACACGACCCCGAGCGGTTCGACAAATGGCGCACAAAGTGTCTGCTCGCTGCTGTGCGCGCCCGGTAGCCGGAACGCCTTGCGCGACACCGCGCGACGCTGTAGCTGGGCCGCTTGTGACGAGAGGGGACTTCTCTACCACGTCGAGCACGTCAGAGCTCAGCAGCACACCGCACGGAAAGTATTTGACTTTAGACACGCTGATTGAACGGTTTATCACATCCATGGACAGCTCGCACGTGCCACTCGTGCGCATCCACTCCTTCGGGAGGGTCGATATACGTTGGACTTGCGCACTAGCATATCATGGCGCAACCCCTTCTATCGCTAGTGGGCCGGCATATCGCCAACAGTCGCCAAGATTGAGGTCATGCATGACGCGGGTACTTAGATTTGACATTTTAGACGCATCCTTGACGGTAACGATGGTGAGGCGTGTTGTCTATCGAACGCTGATTGTGCCTTGCTGTTACAGTGTCTTGCAATAAGCCGCTCGTGTGTGCAACGGTATAGCAGTTGCGTGGTACAAGCATGGAACGCCGCGCGGTGCTGCAAGTCCCCGCGGATCTGGGCAAGGCTTGCCGCATGATGAGCAACGCGGTGCAGCGTGCTGTGGAAGCTATCACGGCTTCTAAAGAGCTTAAGGGACTCGAGCCTCATCGGTTTCGTGCCCGCCTGTCGTATATGTTCATCGCTCCTTCTTTCCTTATGGTTTGCCATTGGCGACTGCCTGATTCTGCTTCTTCTGCGATGGAATCCTCCAACTCGTCTCATAACCATACAAAGCACCACTGCCAAAGACCAGCGTTGCTCCTAGAATCATCTTGGCATTGAGCTGGTGCCCGAACAGAAGCGTGCTCATGATGAACGACACGAGCTTCCTGATGTTTAGCACAATGGTCACAGTGACAGCGGATGACTTGGCAGAGAGCAGATTGACCCCAGAGATGCATGCAAGCTGTGTCACTGCATTGGTGAACAATAGCAGGATCCCTTTCGGCATTGTTTCAGGATATGCAAGAGGCGCGAGTCCCCCCGTGGCTTCAGATGTCGTACCCGTCTGTGCCAAGATGGATGGCAAGTACTGTCGTACGCTGACGTGTGGCGTGTCTGCGAGTTTCCGGTACTGATTGTGCAGCGTGCCAGCGAGAGGCAGAAAGAGCGGCAAGCCGAGTATGTGTGAGTAGAATAGATTCTCCGTCCAATTCGCCTTATACTCCACATAAGTGTCTTCGGCATATGCTCCCGCATAAGCTGCCATGAATTGGGCGAGCAGCAAGATGCCGAGTCCTTGAACGAAGTCCGATGAAGAAGCCTGCTTCTCCACGGACATCTTCTTGCCCTGTAAACACTATTAGCACAGTCATGTCCCAGTGAGAAGCAACGTCACACCTCACCTTACTCTCCGAATCCGCCCACGCACTCGTCAGAACTCCCAACGTAAGCAACAACACGCTAAACACCTGCAACCTGCTATACCTCTTTCCCCTCATCACCCCAGCCAGCATGGTCGTGACACTCCCAAAGCTCCGTAGAATGATATGCACCGGGACACTGATATCATATGCAAAAGCCCAATTGTTGAGCATGTTGATCCCAAAGAACATGGCCGCAATAATCGCCCATCTCGAAAGTGGCACTTTCGTCTTCCGCAAGGTATACGGCGCGCCAGCCTCGAATTGTGTCAGGTACGCAAAGCAAGACGTAAACACGAACTGGAAGAACGTGATGACCAGGCCTGTGCGTGTCAGCCTGAGTCCGAGAGTACGAGAACCACGCGGTTATGTTACATACCACTGTTTGACTCGAGCCTGGGTCCTTTCATTAGCGAGGTGCGAACAATCAAGTCATGGAGGCTGTCAAGTCGGGCTTACTTGACGATGCCTTCCAGAGCAAAGACATTGGTGCAACAGCCACCAAATATGAGGCCTGTGGTGGCTAAAGCATCGAAGCCAGGCATTGTTTCAGCTGCGGTGGTGGTGTGGTGATGTCGAGTGGTATGAGCATGGATCGAAAGGAGAGTTTGGAGATGTTTGTTGAACGTTGCGCAAGGCTCTTTCCACTTGTGGCTGTGCGAAATTCTTGATGTGTTTCACACAAGACTTCTTCCCGAACACTTCGTCAAACACGACACCATACTTCCGCACACGTCTGCTCAATTGCAATGCGTATACTTTAACAACTCTACTTCTGATGCTGATGCTCACTATCGTCGTTTGTACTCGCGTTCACAAGGGTATCGGTTTATCATGACTGCTCCTGTTCAACTCTTCGTAGCCCAGCTGGCTTTGATGCTAACTTTCTTCCTCAGGCTCGGCTTACGCTTGAGCTCCTATCCCAGCTTGTTGGTGTCCTCGTCATCCTCAAAGAAGCTGAGGATGGCTCTGACACCGCTTGGGCCAAGGCCATGAGGTGGGTAACAGACTGTATGTATTGTCAGTAATTGATCATAGCCAAATTTAGTTCACAGCACATACCATAGATAGGATCATCTTGAGCACCCAGCTTTTCTCTGAACTCGCTCTTGTTCGTGAGCTTCAGCTCGGTCGCGATAGCATGGTAAGCCTTAGCTAGCACCTTCACGCGAGTACCCTTAAGGTTGTGGCCTGGAGTAAGCTTGGAGGACGCACCACCACCGAATGTGACTGACGTTGCACCAGTCTGTGCGGCAGCCTTCAGCGCGTGCAGCACAAGCAGCTCAATGGCACCAGATGGTGCGCCTGGGAAGTCGAGCGCGAACTTGATTTGCCACCCGTGGTCGGGCGAGAGCTGAGCTAGAATGACGAGACCACAGATCTGGCCATCCTTGGTCGTGGTGTAGTGGTATTGTCGGTGCTCCGTATCTTGCCAAGGGTGAACATCCGTCAGATGCACCTGCTTGCCCTTGCGATTCTTCAACCAATCCTCAATACGCCGGTCGATCTTCTCCTTCACGTCTTGTGGAACTGGCGTGCCAATCGGAATGTCGTGCAACTTGACGCCTTCCTTCTCCGCATGGCGGCACTTTCGCTGAATGTCGGGATCCTTCACTGCTGGGTTATTGCCTGGATCGACACGTTGCTCGGCAGCAACAGACAGTGTTCGCCAGTCAAACTTGTTAGCAAGGACTTCTTCCACGGCCTGGCCACAGAGAAGCCACAGTGCCTTGAGATGACGCTCCTTCTTGATGTATCGCAGGTAGCCGCCAATGGTCTTGACATATTGGCTCTGATGGCAGAGAGGATCGCCAATAGTGATAGCAAAGCCCTCATGAGGCACGAAGCCAATGGCAGCACCCGTGGTTGGATCACGCCAGTGTTCGAACTTGGGCTCCAGCCACGATGTGTTGGAAGCGTCACCATAGTTGGCAATGAGCTTCTCGAGTGGTTGGAAATCCATGTGAGCCGTGGCTCGGTCTGTGCCTTGCCACGGCGGGTGCATAGTGCTTGCTTCCGGGTGTCGCAGTTGCTTGACCGGTGGCTTGTATGGCAGTGACTTGGGATCACGAGGGAACATGCTGGCGTTTCGGATGTCGCCAAGCTTCAGCATAAGCATGAGAATACGCTCCATCCCAATACCACCGCCACCATGAGGCGGAGCACCCCATTCGAAGCCGGTCATGTACTCTTCCAACGTCTTCGGGTCCACCTTCATCTTCTCCATCTTTGCGGCAAGCGTCGGTGCATCGTGAATACGTTGTCCACCAGACAAGATCTCCTGGCCGCGGCAGAAGATATCGAACGAGTTTGTGATCGTTGCGTCGTCAGGGTCGGGCATCGCGTAGAAAGGTCGTGCGGAGGCAGGGAACTTGTCGAGAACGTAGTAGTCAGTCTTATACTTCTCTTTGATCACCGCGCCAAGCGCGATCTCGTCGCGAGTGCCCATGTCTTCATCTTCTGGCAATTCCTTGCCATTCTCGTCGCGATAGCCAGACTCGTTGAGCATGCGAATGCCCTCGGCAAATGGAATGATTGGTGTCTGCTCCAGCCAGACCAGGTCTTCGTGGGGAAACTGTCGCTTGACGACCTCGATTTCTTCCTTGTAGTTGTCGTAGACAAACTTGAAGATTGCCTTAAAAGTGCTGTCCAACACGCGCAACACCTCGTGATAGTGCTCGTCAATGGCCATCTCCAAATCTAAACCAGTGAATTCAGTCAAATGTCTGTGAGTGTTACTGTTCTCAGCCCTGAAGACTGGACCAATCTCGAAGACTCGTCTGAAGTCTGCTGCGATCGCCATCTGCTTGCCCAACTGAGGAGACTGTGCCAAGAATGCTGGCCTACCAAAGTAGTCGACCTTGAAGACACTGGCTCCGGACTCAGATGCAGCACCTTGTAGCTTCGGCGTATGGATCTCTATGAACCCGATGTTGTGCAAGTGTGATCGGAAAGCCTGGCAGATACCGGACTGGACACGGAAGATGGCCTGGGATGCTGTCGTCCGCAGATCAAGGATACGATTGCCCTGGCGGGCTCTGTCAGACACGCGATGACGAGTGTCTCCCTCCTGTTGGGTGTCTGCCTTGCTGACCTCGGCCTCGTGGACCGTGAATGGCAATGGCTCGTTTGGCGTGGCCTCAACGTGCATCTCGTGGATGTGGATCTCCAAATTGTGGATCGAAACACCGATAATCTCACCCTGCTTAGACTTTGGCTCCTGGACAACACCCTTGATGACTGCGATGGACTCGACGTGAAGATGCTCGGCCCAGTACAAGAAGTGCTCAGAAACACTACCGTGCTCGTGCAAGATACCCTGAATGGTCGCCGTCTGCTGTCGAAGCTCGATGAACATCAAGTGTGCACTCATCTTGCGCAGGTTGTGCAGGCGTGCTCTGAAGCAGACCATCTGACCAACATGTTCCGGCTTGAGATCACGCAAGTCAATGCGGTCTTCATGCTTCTGCTGCCCAGCGTAGTAATTGACGGGCAGCGTGCCGTACTTGGACTTCTGTTCCTCGGTCTCTTCCTCTTCAGCCTTCTTCGCCATCTCCTCTTTGCGTTTCCGGTCAGCTTCCTGACGAGCTTCAACATCTTGGCGGTGCTTTTCCTTCTCTGCTTGTCTCTCCTGCTTGCGCTGCTGATTGCGGCTCATAGAGTCGCCATCGCGGTTCAATGGGAGGTCTTCCGTGGAGGAGTGCGAATCGTCCGAGCCAACACGGACCTTGCGCCTCAGGAAGCCCAACGGACTATGCGAGCTACGGGGGTGGTCCTTGGAGCGTCGTGATGGTGATGGCGAAAGGTCTGTAGAAGGTCGATATGGTGAATCTGTCGAGTGACGGCCAAAGCCCATGCCATTCGACAGCGCGGAAAAGCCACTCCCAACGCGTCCTTCCTTCTGGCCATCCTTGGGGGCTGGGCTCTCATTGTCGCTAGTAGCGGCGGAGTTGGAGCCACTTCGGGGGCGAATGCTGTGCAGAGCCTTCTTGAGCGACATGGTGGCGGCTGCTTACAGCTCTGCTCTCCGAACGAACGAACAGAGACTGCAAGGATAGCGCGAGTGAGCACCTTTTTGCTCTTCTGTGAGCCTCGGGTTGGTGCTACAGCCGAGGGTGCATCAGCAATGTTTGGGTGTGAGTGTGAGTGTGAGGGTGGGTGTATTGAGCGAGGCACTTGGGTGAGATGTTCACAGGATTGTGAGTTGGATTCGGGCAGACTCAGCAGATAAGGTGGGTGCGATGATGGTGCAGCTGCTGACGTGAAAATAACGACTGCCAACCGGTGCCGGATAGGCCGGGTAGCAGCAGAGGCGGGTAGTTTGTGGCTGTTATTACAGCTCGCGCAACCCTCTTGCTGCCGTCTCAATAGCGTGTCCCCGTCCCCGTCCCCGCAAGACGGTGTCGGGAATTCTGCTGTACGTTGTGTGTGCTTTGCCAGTGGCAGATGTTTGCAGCAGCAGGAAAAAGGTCAAACACTTAAGTTGTTGCCAGCATTCCCGCACCAAACATGGAGCTGCACGCTCCCGCTATACTCCCACTCACGCTCACGCTCACGCGCCCAAAGCTTGTCCCGCGCTATGAAATCCTTCCCGTCTTCTCTGTCTTTACGCCTGCTAGTTAGCTGCCTGGCGCTTACGGAGAAAAATAGCATGCTGAATCATCGACCTCACTGCCAACACGTGACAGTGCTCGTCTTGCTCGTGCGAAACATGCCTCGACGCCCTCCTATAGAACTCAACATTTGGTCTCGCGAGTGTCCCCGAAGTAAAGCGCTAGCACAAACAGCCAGGACCAGGGCCAGGACCAAGTATACCGTAGTATCGTGTTCAGCGTCACCTGTCTCATCATGAAATCGCTGCGAACACCTTCGGCCTCGGCAAAATGCTCCCGGCCCAGCCGAGTGCTTCCGAGTTGTGCGCGTGTGGCAACGAGCTCCCACTTCCATTGGGCGTACATTCTTACGCGTTGTTGGTCTGCATCCCTTGACCTCTTCATTGAAAGGGGCTCTCTTCGACGTACGGCTTGCAAAGTCCCGCGGTCCCGAACGTAGCGAGTTCAGGTAAGCCATGCAGCTCATTTGACACGTGACCCTCCTCGAACGTCAACGTGCGAGTACATCATGGCGTCTGCATCAACGTCGGCTTGCCCTCTCGCACAACTCCAGGTGAGAAGTTCATTTCCAGGACAACAGCTCTCATGCTGCATCCGAGCTGCTGCGAAACAAGCTATACGTCGCTTGCCTCCAACTCTGCCATGTCAAGCATGTGCTGCACGATGCAGGGCTCCAGGTTTAGATCCTTAGTCAGTACTTGCTGTCTTCCAGATCGCTTGGAAGCGAGAAGCGAGCATAATACGATGAGCTCACGAAACGACTGGTCGGCGACGAGTCGCATCAAGTCGAACATGCCATTCGCGGCTTTATCGCTGCATTCACGTACATAGCATAGCCGGTGAGGGTATGATTGACAGATTCGTCCCCTCAGTAGAAGTCGCCGATTCCTTTGCGACCATCTTCTGAGCTCTCCACTTTTACCTAGCTTCGAGCCAAGCCTGGTGATCATGTCATCTACTACGCTATGTTCATCTTCTTGTATACAGCATTGGTTGCTCCCTGAACGTGGATGGCGGGACCGCAGTCTTCATCCCACTGGTTACATCGATATGGCAACATTGAGGGATATCAATGGCGTAGAAGCCATTCCCCGAGTGGCGAAATCTTCTCCAGACCATTGGGCCCGGTAGAATTCTCATTCGACGCAGATGGGCGATACTGGGAAGGCAGAGCCGATATGAATTGTCTCCTGGAAGTAGAGATAGCCTCAAAACTTTCTAAAGTAAATCTTCGGGAAAGACTATTACTGGCTTGGACAAGAATGAGATGCCAGCATTTGCTATTGCAGGCGAGGACTCATCAGGAGGCAAATAAAGATCCAGCGTCCACGGCATTTAATGGCATACATTTCCAGGTCAAAGTCCCAAGGACTGTTGGACATGCAATCGAAGACGCTGGGTGGCATCTGGTCTTCCTCGAGGACTACTACGATCAAGTGGACACAAAAGACTTCTATGCCCACTGCCAGAATGTCCGTCGTGTCCTTGATCCTGAATCCAACCTGTCCAAACTCTTCGTACTACCAGTGATCGAGATGAATGGTCGTACGACTCTAAGACTGCAGTTCATCATGGCACACCAGATCTCAGATGGCCTGTGCTCGTACGCTTGGATGCGAGACTTTGTCAAGATTTTGAACGAATCACCCGATGCTATGCGGCAAGCAATTGCAACATCAATCAGGCCTGAGATCATGGCACAGCACCTACCCGTACCTCAAGAGGCACTGTATCCCAAGATCGCCGGCAACATTGCTCGACAGAGATGGTTCTGGGTCATCACGAGGATGCTTCGTCATGTCAGGAAACCGTTACCCGCAGGCTTCAGCAATCCATTGCAACGGCAGCAGATCCTGGAAAGTGCCGTCCCTCTATCACCAGTGTACGATCGTGTCCTGGATTACACCAAAACCCCAGTCCTCAACACCTTCCCGACCTACATCCACATCTCCGCCACCAGCACAGCCCGCCTAAGCCGCATCTGCAAAAGCGTCAACACCAGCCTAGGCGCCGGCATATACGCCCTCTCCGCCCTAGTAATGATGGAATTCCACGAGCGCCGCTACCCAAACATCCCACCCGATGGCCACCCATACTTCATCACCGGCTTCCCCCTAAACCCTCGCGCTTTCTTCAACTTCCACAACGACCCAGATTCCATGATGCTCGCCTTCTCCGACGGAATCGCACTTCCCTTCCTCCCCTCATCTCTCGATCTCGAAGGACGACTCCAACTCCTAGCACGCCAGGCCCAGCGCCAACTCGCCTCCTACCAGAAACGAGCCAAACCCACCGGTAACGACGCCACGAAACAGTTCCTAAGCAGTCGCGGCGCGGGCCTAGTCCTGGCGAACCAATACCTTTTCAGCCTCGAGCGGGCAGAATCCCAGACTCCTGAACATCTACGTGAAGGTCTTGATGTGCAGGGTGCGTACTCCGCGCAGAAGAATCCGACGATGCAGACGTGTGGTGTCAGCTCTGTTGGGAACCGCGAAGCTTTAGTCCAAGGAGGTGTTTTCGATCTTCATGATCCGAGCAAAGATTTCGCAGCGGATTTTGTGGATTTGACGTCTAGTGTGAGGGCGAGGGAGGGTGAGTTCTTGGTTGGGATTGGAGGCACGAAGGATGGGTTGTTTTGCGTGCCGTCTGTGGATTCGACGAGGTTGGATTCGGGGTTGGTTAGGGCTTGGTGTGAAAGATTCGAGACGCTGTTGGACGAGGAGAGTGCGGCGAGGTTGTAGTGCAGTGTTGATACAGTGTGCCCGTGCTTGTGGGCGTCTGATTCGTACAAAAGGAGGCGAAGACCTGCTTCATGCCCCCTTCCCATGCCCAACATTGTCCTTAAAGTCTCATTCTCTTTCCCCGGCAAGTAAGCGAATGACTCTCAACTCTTTCACGTCCGACCATGATATCCATACACTTCTCACTCGGTCGACGAGGACACTCTCTTGCATGACGTCTGCACAGGCATATCCAGTGACGCGCTCGGCACCTGCACTCCTCCTAACGCAATCACGCCATTTCGCTCCATGAACTGTAACATCTTCTGCATTTGCTCCCTAACACACAGAATGGATTAGCTATCCTCGAGAATGGCGTAGCAGCGCCGCGGCGACCGGGAGATGGGTCGGGGATGAAACAGCGTACCTATTAGCTTCCTTCCACTCCTTCTCCATCTCAAACAATCTGCCACGGAGTGGCTCGGCGTCCTCACCTGCGATGAGCTTGCTGGCACGAGCTGTGATTCCTACCAAACAACGAGTGTGAGCTATACTCGAGAGTCACATCCCAGTGCCGAAGCGAGTGGTGAATCAGCAGACGGCGAGGCAACCTCACCTGACACGGCCTTCTCCATTCCAGCTCCAAGACTGTTGAGCTTTCCCATAAGCTCCTTCACTTTGTTCGGGCAGTACGGGTCCTCTGGCTCGGACGACTTGGAAGCGATGGAGGAGCGGCGTCTCGCGCTGGGCTTCTGCTTTGGTGATGGTGTGGTAAGCTTTGTTGGCAGTGCTGCTGGTGTAATCGTTGGCGAAGGGATAGTCTTAGTCGCTAGCTTCTCTGTTGGTGACTTCTGATCCGACAGCTTGCGCTTCTTGACCGCCGGTTCAGGTGAACAAGTCTCAGTCCTGATTACCAGCTCCGCTGCTTCGACTGCAGGACTCTGGCTAGTAGCTACGGGCTGCGCAGCAGCGGCGGCGGCCTCGTACTCCTTAAGCTTGTCCTGGATCTCCGCCATGCGTGCTACCTGCTCCGCCGCAAACATCGGCTTGTGCCTTGGTTTCTGTATCTTCTTCTCCTTAGGTGGCGTTGAGATCTGATCGCCACTATCCTGGTCGGTGATGCCTTCTGATGTGTTGACGGTAGTATCGTCATTAGTGGTCTGCACGGTATCGCCGGTCTGTGATACGTGGTCAGCAATGCTCTTGTCAGTGATGCTCTGCATGTTGTCGGCAAGGGCTTGTGGCTTCATGTTGATTGCAGCAGCGGTGTTCAGGCAAAGTTACAAAAGCTCGCGTAAAACACAGTGGCCGAAGAGACCTCACGTTGAAGCGTTTGATGCGAGATTAGGCATAAGTGACACACAGGTAGGCGTGATCGCGTGATCCCTGCCTTGCAGCTAGCACGAGCATGTGATCGTCAAATTGAGGGAAGCGCTTCACTTCACCTGCAGAGCACTACATAGCCACTCATGATCGATATACAGGTACAGAATATTTGTGGTGCTTACAGTCGTGGCTCATACCGTTCGTACAGATTCCGAGTGCTACAATGTTCATGCACCGACTCTGACGGTGCCACTGCCACTGCTGGGTCCAGATCCAGAGCCATTAGCAAACATCAGTAGTCCGGCTGCTGCCTCCCTGCGATTGGCTTCTTCAATCGCAATTCGTTGCTTGCGAGCTGCGCCGCCTCTTTCTATATAGCGACCGGATGCGCCTTCATTGACAAAGTCAATCCTGTGTATCATGTATGACATTCCGTCATGAGTCTTGTTCCATTCCCGCGACCAGATATGGTGTTGATTTGTAGACGCGTAGGCCTCAAGTGGTGGCAATATCACGACGGTGATGTGAGCATCGTGACCCTCTGGTACTTTGACTGGCCTGGCCGGACGTTCATCTAGCGAGAGAGGTGGATCGTCATCGACGTCTCGCTCGGAAGTGTTGTCGCAGATCTGCCGAATATCTTCGTTGAATTCTCCAAAATCGCCTCTGAGCCAGCCCGAATGCACTGCAGCAGCAACGACGTCGGAATCATCTGTATATATATCGGTGCCCCAAAGTTGGCGCCGTCTGCATATCGCTTCCAAGTTATATTCGTCCGGGTCAATTTCGCTGCGTGTCAGGTATTCGCGAGGCACCCTGACCGTAAATGTGCAGTTCTGATGGTCGTGGAAAGCTGGTATCGGTTTAGATGTACTGCCGAACTTGATTTTCGAATCGACATGAGTGTCAGCCGCGGACGGGAGCGTCACGTCTGTCGTGTAGAGCTGAGAGCCCAGGTGTCTTCTCGGCTTCTTAGCCGTTTCTTCGAGGACTCTCTTGCTGATAACACTGACAGCCGGTTTTCGAGGAGGTGGCACTGCCCGCGGTCGGTGGTGATGATGGTGTCCAGGGTGTGCATGGTGGTGATGGTGGTGATGTGCTTGGCTGGCCGCTAGATTGGCGTGCGACAAGGGGTTCGAGGGGAAGCGTGACATGCTGTATGGACCCGCAGTACCCTCCGTTCCCTCGTGGTGATGGTGGTGGTGGTGGTGCGGATGCACGTGATGATGGTGATGATGGGCAGCATGATTGGTCTTTGCACGTTTGCCGCCGCGCTGCAAATCTGGTGTGCCTCTGCCATCGCCTTCGAGGTGTTCTGCGTCGTCCCTAGACCGCCTTCTGCCACGTCGTCCAGCTCTAGAGCCCGCTTTCGAGCCGCCTCGTCGTTCGTCTATCTCTGCAACTGCAGCACGAACCAGGTCGCTGCCTTCGGCATGTCTCAATGACGGGCTCATGCGGGATGGTGTAGTATTGCCATTCGGCGGTTGATGCGAGTGAAGCTTCGGTGTGATGCTTCCAACACCTGCTCCCAGCCCCGAAAACATGCGTCCGAATTCCATCTTGATTCCCGGGTTATCTCCTCCAGGACCGATGTGTCTTGGCTGCGCGCCTTGAACGGCCTGTGGTAAGGGCGAATTGCGCCCGCGACGGTCCAGCTCCGGGCTAATGTTGAGAAGTGCACGGTGCACAGAACCCTCGCTTTCTTTACGTTGTTGTTCGCGATGCATCATCTCCATCCTCTGGTGTTCCTCCAACGTGATGGGTCGATCTACGAAGCCATTGCGCCCTCTACCGTATGGAGGCAAATGCGCGGGAGGAGGAGATGGCCGAGAAAGCTGCCTTCGCATCTCTTGTGCTCGATTTTCGATAGATTCTCTCGGTGCTTCTGCCGCAGGATGTGACGTCGGCTGGAACGTGTGCTTGAACAGCGGTTGCTGCTCGTCGCGCAGCGGATTCGGAAAGTTGCCGCCGGGGAAACGTGGTGGCCCTTGCGAGCTGCGTTCGCGGTCCATTCGCGGACTGCTGTATGTGGCGTTCTCGTGTGGGTGGGAGGTGATGCCGGGCTGGAACATCGGACGCTCCTGACGAAGCGGTGGTGGCTCATGTCTAGGCGATGCTGATGGCTCGCCGAAATGTCTGAAAGTGCCCGTTCTCTGCTCAAAAGGCCCTTCCCTTCGAACAACATCATCGATGTTTCGAGGGAACGTTTCAACTGGCTGGCTGTTTGGTCGTACAAGCGCTCCATGTCCATTCGGCTGATGCGCATGCTCTTGCGAAGGCTGAAACGCACGGAAACTATGCCCTGGCTCTCGACGAAAGTGCGGAGAGCCAAAGACTCCTTCTCTTTGCGGCTCAGAACCTATGCGCGTTGACTCTCCAAACATACCAGGTCGTGGAGGACTCGAGTTCTTCATGTATCTGTCCCCAGCCTCGCGCATACTAGACGATCGAGCTCTTCCTGGAGATGGGGGTTGCATTGATCGTGGTGTCAACGCTGGTGCGACTGCGGCGCTGTGGGGTGAACCATTGGGTCTGTGTCCGTCTCCGCCACCGAGTATCGCTGATATCGACATGTCTGGACGGTGACTGGGCAGATCGCGCATAGCCGCGAAAGGGGAGCTGGCAGATGGACCACAGGGCGCTGGGCCCAGATGCGACGAGGGAGGGGGCGCGTTTAGCGGTGGAGATGGCGGCGGCATATTTCGTGCAGGGAACGATGGAGGGGGCGGCGGCGGGTCTGCAGGAGCTGTTTGGCAGTGTTAGCCATTTTTGGAGCTCCTAGTTGCGTTCAGTTGATAGTCACCTCGCCCGTACTGCTGAGGGCTGCCGGCAGCGCCAATGGAGCGTCGTCGCACCTCGTCGTACGGCTGTGATGGCATCGTAAGACCATTGGCGGACGGCGGGGGCAGCGGTGGGCCTTGCGACACGGGCTGGGCGGGCGGCGAGAAGTGCAGCGGGTGGTGCTGCTGAGACGACGGAGCGTTGTTTCCTGGACGAAGTAAAAGTCAGCGATTAAGGTTTCACATGAGCTGTTAGAGCCGAGAGAGCTTCCGAATAGAGTTCCACATCCTGGCAGCGCGATGCGGGGGGTTCGTGGCTTCCTTTCAGATGCCTGTCTGCTGGGCTGCAGCGATCGGGGCGCATCCATGCAGACGTTGGCAAACGCAGCATCATGCCGACGCGCCTAGAGCCAGAGCCAGAACCGGCCGTGAGCGCCTGTCACGTTGCTGCTGCTGCTGCTGTTGCGGTTGCTGCTGCTGACTGAATCACGCGCAGCTGCTTCCCGGGCGGTGGCCGGATTTACGGCGCAGTGACGCAGCTGCCATACTGCGATGCCTGCACGTAAGTGGGCGATGATCGCATGTACCTGAGACCGCCCGGCGTTCCTCCGCGTTGAGGCGGGATGCGGGATAAGCTGATGCTATCGCTCGCATGCACGCGTGCTGATGCTTGCAGCTCTGATGCTTGGCGCGTGTCGCAGCTATGGCATGGCAGCCATCCGTCGTGCTCCCGCCTGCCTTTCTAATTCCAGGCCATGTGATGATGGTGCCCGGCGAGGAACGTACCTTGCGATGGTGGCCATGCTCTTGACGACAACCCCAGGCTGCTGCGTCTGTTCCCGCCAGGCAGGAAAGGGTCTCGACTCGAGTGAAACGGGTCGGAAAATGGTATCTGCATCGCTGGCTGCTGCGTCGTAGGCGGTGCGAACGGAGATGCGTGGCTCGCTGGCGGTGGTGCCGTCTGGTTGTGGCCGAGCTCACGCTCTTGTGGTCGACCGAACGGCGTGCGATCCATCGTGTGTGTCGTTGTATGCGATGCGCCCTTTCGTTTGGTGCGGCTCTCTCGGCGAGCACGAGATGTTGTCGATCATGTCGCCATTCATGCCATGTCTCCCAAGTCGGGAATCGTGGGTAGGGGATCTAGTACGCGTTGGGTGTGCAATTGAAGGTAGAAACAAGGGCAGAAGGCGGTGACGACACGAAGAGGAGAGCAGACAGAGGACTAGAGACAGACGGTGTGACGGTGGTTCTCCCTGCGCAGTGCAGCAGCAGCGAGCGAGAGGAGACACAGAACTGTTTTGGTTTCTGCACTACGCTCTGCTTCAACCTGTCGATCCTTGGTGTCTCGCAGGGATGCAGCATCCCTTCCGATCAGCACCTTACCAAAAAAAGCTTGGGATGCGCCAAAGCCATGTGAACGCACCAGCAGCACTCTCACGTGCCTTTGTTCTCGCGTGGGAAGTTGTATCGTCGTCGTGCATACCTCAGCATCTCGCGTCCTACATACAGCCGTCGTGCTCCCCTCCCGGGACATGCGCACGTTGTAGCAGGACATGCTCCCTATGCCAGGGGCACCTTCATCGTCATGGCGTCTCTTCGTCGGCCGCCTCAGATCTAACTTGGCGAGCGCATCGCTTCGAGTCTGTCTTGCCTTCTGGCTCTTCGGTACTATCTGTTTTGACTGTCGCACGCCTGGCAGTGTTTCTGACATCCCACTACAGGCCTCATCAACAACGTTTTCTACGTCATCATCCTCACCGCCGCCCTCGATCTCGTCGGACCGTCCATACCCAAAGCGACAGTATTGCTAGCATGCATCGTGCCCGGCCTTGCAACCAAGATCATCACTCCCTATGTCATACACCTGATACCATACTCTGTGAGGACTGTGCTGTTTGCGTTGTTGTCAACATGCGGCATGCTGGCCGTCGCCCTCTCGCCCAACACGACAGATGCAGCCAGTCTCTCCAGTAAGCTTGCTGGCATAGTTATAGCAAACATAAGTTCGGGTGCTGGCGAGGTGAGCTTCCTCAGCTTGACACACTTCTATGGAGACCTGAGTCTCGCTGGATGGAGTTCGGGCACTGGCGCAGCAGGTTTGATTGGAGCTGGTGCTTACACTCTTGCCACCACGACACTGGGGATCAGCGTGCGCGCGACACTACTATCGAGCACCGTTCTGTCGGCCTTTATGCTGGGAAGCTACTTCATACTGCTTCCTGCAGCGCCGTTGAAAGGCGCTCGCAGAAAAGAACGAGGCTACGAAGCGGTGGACGCCGAAGAGGAGGAGGAGGAGGACGATGTGACTGCGACAGAGAACCCCGAATCTGCAGGTTTACTCGCCCAAAATGGCGGGAGATCCGTCTCGCCAGCATACGGTCAACATCATAACTGGGTCGCACGAGCATGGCTCGACCTGAGGTCGAAGCTGGTACGCGCCAAAAGCCTGGTCGTGCCGTACATGGTCCCTCTGTTCCTGGTTTACTTAGCGGAGTACACGATCAACCAAGGCGTGGCGCCGACCTTGCTGTTCCCGCTGGACGAATCCCCCTTCAAGCACTACCGAGCATTCTACCCGACTTACGGGACGATCTACCAAATGGGCGTCTTCATATCACGCTCTTCACTGCCATTCATCCGTATCAGGAGCCTATATATCCCGACACTCTTGCAAGTGCTCAACCTGGCCGCTCTGACAGCACATGCTCTGCTACCATTCATACCGACTGTCTGGTTTGTGTTTGCCATCATACTCTGGGAAGGTCTATTGGGCGGCTTGGTCTATGTCTCAACTTTTGCTGCCGTACGGGAAGATGTACCCGACGAGGAACGAGAATTCAGCCTTGGAGCAGTAACCGTGAGTGATAGTGCAGGTATCTTCCTTGCTGGCCTACTAGGTGCAGGAATGGAGACCGCGCTGTGCAACTGGCAAGTCAGTCATGGAAGGGACTGGTGCAGAAAGCTGTGAATACGACATGCTTCTCGCGGGCTGACTGCGAGCATTATGATAGAAGCAAGCGCCATGCGACTCGAATGACTACTCACTATCACTGTCGAGCCGTGGTTTTGGACAACGTCTTCACGGGTGTAGTAATACATTCGTGCCAAGGACTAACCGATCGATCAAGCAGCCACCTCACTTTAGCCTAAGATGGTCCACACTCACTGAAGAGGCTAATTTACAGCTCCTTCATATGATCCTCACATTCAAGGATAGTGGTCTGCACACCACAACCAACCTGATACCATTCCTTACCCAGAACATGGCGAACTCAGCACCTATGGTAATCGACGACTTTTGCGCCAACCCGAGAGGCCGTGTCTTCAATGATAAACTGTACATCTACAGTCCCACGACCGTCGCACCAATATCCCAGAAGATGTTAATGGCAGCCGATACGACATGGCCGACTACCACGTCCTCTCCATGGACTCCATATGCAGTCCTGTCACAGTCCACGGCAAAGCCTTCGGCGTAGAAGACGTCCCCTGGGCTTCAAAGCAACTCTGGCCTCCGAATTGTGGTTTCAAGAATGGAATGTACCACTTGTACTTTCCAGCTAGGGACAAGAAAGGCGTCTATCAAATCGGTGTTGCTGCGAGTCAGAAACCGGAGGGACCTTTCAAGCCCGAGACAGGTCCTATTGCTGGGAGTTATAGCATCGATCCTGCTGTGTTGGTTGATGATGATGATGATGATGCCCCATATTTGTATTGCGGAGGCATTTGTTGAGGGCATTTGCAGCGCTGGAGATCTGGGAAGTTTGATAGTGATGCTTATCAGACTATGGAGGCGACTGGGAATAGAGCGGCTTGGATGCCAAGGGTCGCGAAGCTCAGCGAGGACATGAAGTCTTTCGATGGAGGCGTGAAGGAGCTTGTCATCAACGATGCCGATGGGAAACCTAGACACGCTAGCGATCACGACAGACGCTTCTTCGAGGCGGCTTGGATGCGCAAGGGACCGCGGGGGAAGTACTATTTCAGCTATAGCACGGGGGATACACATTTCATCGTCTATGCTACGGGAGACTCGCCGGTGGGAGCTTTTACTTGTTGGGACGGATTCTGGAGCCTGTCCAGGGGTGGACGACACATCGTAGTATTGTTGAGTTCAAGGGCAAGACATATCTGTGCTACCATGATACTTCCATCTCGGGGCATTATCATTTGCGGTCTTCGAAGATAAGGGAGCTTGTGTACGATGGTGAAGGGCGGCTGAGTCTGGCTCAACCTCCAGTAGTGATCCAAGAGACCATAGCTACGAGCGCGACTACGCCACACCAAAGCGGGTAACGGAATCCTAGAGAGCGGCCTTGTACAGAGCGACTTGTAGCTCACGAAGGCTACAATTCGCGACAGCTCCCTACATGTCCCCGACGCAACTCTCCACCAACCTACGCTCCTCTTCCCTAGCACAACGATCTACACCTCATCTCGCAACACCAAACGACTGCACATACCCTCAACAAGCCCATCCAGCATCAACAGCATACGTAGCCCCCGTGACAAACGTCGCCTCCTCACTCAACAGCCACACAATCAAATTGCCCACCTCCTCCGGCGTTCCCAAACGATTAATCGGCGTCGTCTCATTGCTCTGCTCCACGCCTTCTAGAGCATTACGTTTATCCATCAGGGGCGTCTGAATCGAGCCGGGGGTCACTGCGTTCACGCGGATGTTGCGTTCGCCGACTTCTTTGGCCGCGGAGCGGACGAGACCTGGTGGGGTGTTAGTGGGACGCATTGGGGTGGCGGTCCTGGCGAAGGGGAGGAGGAGCTTACCGAGGACGCCGTGTTTGCTGGCTGCGTAGGCGGCGTGTTTGGCGAAGCCGAGGGTGCCTTGGACCTGGGTGGAGGTGAGTAGTGTGGTCCGTTGGAGGTAAGGGATTATGGGGTACTTACTGAGCTGACGCAGACTATGCTCCCTGGACCGGGCATTGCTTGGAGCTCCGCGCGGAGACAGTACATCATGCCTGGAGTAGTATGTCAGCTTAGTGTAAACACATTCAGCAGCCACGGAGAAATGACATTGGCGCTTACCAGTGAGATTCACAGACATGATCAGATCCCACTGCTCATCCTCAAGTTCCTCTACCTACACAGCACTTCATCAGCCCCCCCCCCCCGACTCATCACTCCGCTTAGCCACGCACCTTCCTCGTTCCATGATGCTTCCCAATCACACCAGCACAATTCGCAGCCCCCGATAACCTCCCAAACTGCTCAACAACACCCTTAATCCAGGAATCGACACATGCTCGGTCAGCAACGTCAACTACCGTATAGCTCACCCTACTCTGAAACGCCTTTAGAGCCTCCTTCGCAGTTGCCAACGCTGCGTCATCGACATCTCCAATCGCTACTGACGCGCTTCTCGAGAGTAGAATCTGTGCAGTCGCAAGACCGATCCCGCTGGCTCCTCCAGTGACCGCGTAGACTTTGTGTTGGAGGTCATTGTCGCGGCCCATTTCTGCGCGATTAGAAGATATCGCAGGGTGAAGATATGGGCTTCCTGGGGTTTCAGGTTGCGTGGTAGAATGCACCGGTGAATGATGCTCCGTAGAGTTGGACCATCGTCACAGTAGCTGCTATCGCTGAGGTGGAGCTCCGGATAAAATGGTTCCGGTTAAGTGGTGACGGGCACGAGGAGTCGCCTTGTGTGCTCTGCAATCCGGCCACGGTATTGTCAGTGGTCGACCGCGATCTTTCTCCATTCTGAGGAGCCACAAGTATAGTATGTGCGCTGGTTTCAAGATTATGAAGAGGCGATAGACGAGAAAATGCCATGCATTACTTCTTCTATAATCGTAAAGTCCTGTTCCAATCTCACGACGCCATCAATGCACCTGTACATGTAAGATACGAGATGTAATCTCGTCACCGCACGCCAAACTCAAGCGCAGCAAGCGCCTGGTTATTCGAGAATTTGTCCTTGCCCGCGACTTCTGATGTATGGCTCTTCGTCGTCCTCAAGCTTTGCTGGTCCTGGAAAGCATCGCCCTCATTCATGAGCTTCGCCCATTCGATGCGTTGCTCTTCTGTCAAGCAGACCATTGCCGCCCCATCCTCAAGGTTGAATGACTTCCTGTAGCTCAGACGTGCCGAATCAGTCGCCCCACTCGTCGACTTCATGAATCCTTGCGCAGCTGACTTTGGCTTATACGACCTGACAGTTTTGATGGTGCTGACACTGAGTGGTCGTGGTGATTTGACGTCTGAGGCGCGTGTTGTTGTCTGCGTCAGGCCTTCGGTGCGATGTGAATATGCGCTGTCGAACGGATCGCTGGTCATAGAATCAGGCGTAACATTCTGGTCGCGAATGAGGCTTGGAACTGGTGGGACCGCTTCGTCTTCGGAATCGTCTGGGTTGGAAGAAGCCCAGAACGAGCGACGCTTTCTTGAGCCTTTGACTGTGCTAGTAGTTGATCTGATCGATGCCGCTCTGCTTCTTCGTTTGTCGGACGGCAGAGTCGCTGTGGTCGACCGATTCGTGCCTGACATATTGACTGGCATTGGTGGCAGCGGCGGCATATCTGCTGCCGTAATGGTTTGTCGGTTGGAAGAGAACCACGACTTCCTCTTGCTCAAGCTGTGACCTATTGAGAATCGTTTCGACTTGGAGGTAGTGGCTGAATTTTGTGAGTCGTTCAATGCCGCAGTGCCTGGAGGCATCATCTCAATGTCGTCCCGCGACCTGTCGTCTTGTTGGTAGGCACGACCTGGCATGGCAGGTACATTCTCGTCGTCATCTGGGCGACCACCAAAGATGCTGCGGCGCTTGCTCGACCGCTGTGCTGGCTTGGATTGTGACAGGTTCGCACCTCTACTTTTCCTCCATTCTTCTTTGCTTGCGGGCACGCGGAATGTTGCAGCGTTGGGTGGAGGTGAGGATAAAGCAGTCACCGGGTTCCTTGGTGCTTCAGCTGAGCCATGTTTACCGTGTCTTGATGTCGACGCTAGGTGATGGTTCTCTGAGTGACGGGCTGGTGGCGGTTGAGGTGTCTCGACCTTTCCTTTTGATCCACGCCACGAGCTGAAGAAAGACGCAAGTCCCATTGCGGTGGTTGCCGGTCAGGTGATGCGACTTGCGGGAGCTCTGGGAGTGTGCGTGCTCCTTGCCTCTCAAGCTACTAATACCGACACAGCCAGAGCAAGGTTGTTTTAATATCGGACGTGGTTGTACAGAAACTTGGGTGAAGGGACGAGCAACGAGAGGGCAAGAAGTGGGTAAGCCTTACGCTATGCTACCCCATGCAGATCTATATTGGATCGTTGCAGCGTTTCTGAACGGGCTCTGGCTGGCACCATCTGCATGTCAACGTGGACCGCGTCGCTGTCAGTCCGGTAGCTCGATGAGCGGGAAACCTTCTTCTCCTTGATGAACGATGCACTAAGATTCCAGCCGTGGCCCTGCCGAGAGATCATCGTGCGGTGTCTGCACACTACTATCATGATGGCTAGCCCGGAGACTGAGTCGCTGGTGCCGGATGTGTATCAGCATGGGCTTGTGATACCGCAATGTCAAGCGCTGGCTCTACTGCATCACGATGAGATGCATCACACGCAGTGTGCACATTCACCGGCATTGACATTGCAGCAATGATCACGAATACGGAACAGAAGAGGCGAAGGTGTCGAAGTTTGAAGCCTCAAGTGCCCCTTGTGGGGCTAGAACTAGCCAAGCTGCGGAGCGCGCATGTGGCTGTCGTCGATGAGAGAGCTAGACCTCATCGCTTCGAAGCGGAACATCCAACCGGTGTCTGGACGACTGAGTCTTCTCCGTAGACATGGCTCTAGGCCACGCGGGGTCTTTGGTGCGGGAGTCTATTGTCTTGACGAGAAGCAGAGTGCCGGAAAGTGCGCAGAGCGGCAAAGTCACGAATTGGAATGAAGAGAGCAGATCGTTGGTCCGAAGGTCACCTGGGCGAGCCACCTGTGCCGACTGGAGGCCTATTTGGTGAGAGTGGCAGACCGGCTGATGCCGAATCGAGCAACGACCTGACCTCGAAGGTGAAAGGTTCAAACCACAAATTTTCGTGCGGTACCGTCTTCCGAAAGATGTCCCTCCGTAATAGTCCTGATGAGGCGAGGAGATAGGCGACGTTGAGAGGATGAATTGAGCTCACTGCCTGGCGCTCTTAGTAGACACATCGGAGCCGATACGATCAACCATCTAGAACTAGACCTTGGAGCAGTTTTCAGCGCGATGGCAGTCAACCAGCCACGAAGATGTCGTGAATGTCTATCAAATTTTTGCAAGCTCTCGCCATTGTCGAAGCTCGACCGAACGCCTGCTCCTCTGTCTCAACGGATGGCAGGAGGCCAGCGTAAACTCCAAAACACACAGCAGAGGCGCACAAGGTGGGAAACTACCGCGTGATCTTGCATCTCTTGGTCCCGGATACTAGGGAAGTCATCCAGACTGTGCAGAGTTTCCGGACCTGTAGCTGCCGCATTCGTTGAGTCACAAAGGCGCTTGTTTTGCATGAGTGATTACCAAAACTTTATGCACAAAAGTACATAGGTCTTACGCGTACCTTGGCGAGGTGTGACGGAGACGACATGATAGATTGAGGTCCGGCGCGCAAGTCCATCTGCTTTTTGTCTAGCATTGACCTGACTGTCGTTGTCGCAGTTACATAGGGCTTAGCAAGCACAAAGCCGGTCACTTATTCAGAGCTAGCTGCTTTGTAGACAAGGTGTGTTGATTCTGTACAGTGGTAACAGTGGTGAGCTTGCATCAGCTGCAATCGGTTCGTGATAGTTTCACGCATGCCTCTGCCCCTGCTCCGCTCCTCCACTGCTACTGCCGCCAGACATGCTCTTTGCGCCCCTTCGTGCCACCCATAGGCGTTTTTGCTCACAAATCACACCCGAAGTCTGATCCTCCAATGTTCTCACGATGCTTGAGCAAGGTATCTTCGTTCGCTGGTGTAAGCGCTCGAGGAGGCGTATCGAAAAGTCCATACGCAGGAGCATGCGGATGAGATGTGATAATGCAAAGCGTCAAATGACCTTGAGGCAGCTGGGCTTTGCAGGTCGCTGGTACACCTTAGACATCCGATCCATTTCCAGCAATCGCTCGAGGAGAGCTGACAGACCCCGCTGCTTCTCCAGAACCGCCCAAATCGTAGTCTTGGTGTGCGTACAGTATGTCTTGGGCAGCCTCGACTGTTTCGCGTAGGGACTGCTATCGTCTTTCAACGACCAGAAAATGATTGTCGACACTGCTCCTGGGTCGCTCATGACTTGAGCAGCTTGTTGCGCTTCTCCCGCCTCTTCAGTCTCTCAACACGCTTCTTGTGCATCTTCTCTGCCATTTTCTCATACCGCTCCTTTTCTTCTTTGGCGGCGCGCTTGTCCTTGATGGCCTGAATTCTCCGCTGAAGCACAAGATTAGCATATATCTGCTGTGTAGCCCATACTCGAACACACCTGTCGCTCTTCCTCTTTCTCCGCCTTCATTTCCTGTTCGGTAGCCTTGATCTCCTTGACCTGTGACTCCCTCGCTACTCGCTTTGCATAGGCAGTCTGTCCCGCGGTGGGACGGAAGGCCTTCTTGGCCTGGTGCCAGTCTTTGCCATTTTTGCGGAGCCCGGTCACCTGTGCGACTTTCGCACTCGGAAACGCAGCGTGCGTCGAGGCCGTTGTCTCAGCCATGGCAATATTACTGACTGCGGTCACCTTCACTCGGCGCTCATGCGAGTCCGAGCGGAATCGTGATAAAATGTCCACGACCGAGAAAATGGCGCACAAGCCTCGGCATAATTAATTGCCGAACTAACTCCGCCACCAATAGCCAGCCCACGTAATCGCAATGTGACTTCTCTGGGTCGTCGTCGACGAAAAACAAACCCACATTGACCGCCCGCGCTAGACACACGACGGAGTCTTTCGAGTCTTGAAACTCACTTTGAATGGCACATGTAACTGCAAACAGCGCACCTCCGAGCTGAGAGCTGCTCGCACCGCGCCCATTCCAACCCGTTCAGAAAAAAGTGCCCCTCCTACATCTGTCATACAATGCTTCTTCGATAGCACTATACACCACACTTCACCTGCCGCATGCGGACCAGCACGTGAAGGACCAGCAGTTCGGCCATTACGTCCACCATGACGACCAAAACCGCCAACTTCGTCGAGGTGGAAACACCGCAGGTGCCAATGGTGTCCTCTCCAGCAGCAGAGCCAGTGGCAGCGGTTAAGAGCCAGGCCAGCGAAGCACTGCGGGACATCCTCTATGGCTCCATAGCTGGTGCCGCCGGCAAGGTGATCGAATACCCTTTCGATACGATCAAAGTTCGACTTCAGACCATGCCGGACACCATTCCACCCATGTACACGGGGCCTTGGGATTGCTTCAAGAAGAGCTATGCAGAAGGCGGAATGGCGAGCTTGTACCGCGGCATTGAGGCGCCTATGTTTGGCGCAGCGGTCGAGACGGCTTGTCTGTTCTGGACATACCGTCTGGCAAAGGATTTCCTACGAAGCACTGTCTTACCCAAGGACCCAGGCGAGCATCTTCCACTAGGCGCTCTGATAACAGCAGCCGCAATGTCTGGTGGTATCACGTCTGGGGCCCTGACTCCCATTGAGTTGGTCAAATGCCGTATACAAGTGCCTGTCAATCCTGGTGCCGATCCGGCAAAGATTGTCTACAAGCAAGTCAACCCTCTGGTAGTGATTCGCGAGGTCTTGCAAAAAGAAGGTATTCGAGGCTTTTGGCGAGGTCAACTGGGAACCTTCTACCGAGAGACAGGAGGTAGTGCTGCGTGGTTCGGCAGCTACGAGACTCTGTCGATATGGTTCAAGAAGCGAGCAGGCTCGAACGACATCCCCATCTGGCAGCAAATGGTGTCGGGAGCCGCGGCGGGTATGAGCTACAACATCTCAACCTTTCCAGCAGACACGATCAAGAGCAAGATCCAGACTGGCGACCTCACGAACGTTCGACCTACTTTTATGAATGTTGGCAAGGAGCTGTGGCGGACACACGGACTCAAGGGACTGTACAGAGGTTGCGGCATCACGGTCGCCAGAAGCGCTCCGAGTTCGGCGCTCATCTTTACGTGTTACGAGGCCATGCGTAAGCATTTTGGTTAGAGGAAAGGTACCAGTGGACTTATAGAGGCTTGGGAAGCGCTGGGTTGCACAGCGTGTTTTGCATGGCGAGGCGTCCGGGAGTCATATTCTGCTTCTTGAGGAGAGTGCCTTCGGGAAAGACATCGCTTCTACCCAGCAAGTGGGTTGGGAAGACGGAGCATAGATGAGTATGGCGCTAGATGTGGAAACTGCGTCACTAAATGAATGCAGGTTTCCTGGAAACTTTCTGATACTCTATGTGTCTGGGTATCACATCACATCGCACATGAACCGATTCAACCATATCGGCCGTTTCTCCAGCATCCCTTAGTCACCGGAGTTTGGGTACTGCACAACCATTAGCCACCATCCTCAGCAGGCACCACATCTCAGCTACTCACGTTGTTCTTATCCACCGGGTTAGCAGGCCCGCCCCTCTGTCCGAGCACACCTCCAACATCGAAGCCTTCCGCTTTCTCCTCCTGTACTTTCTGCCTCGCAGGCGCCTGCTCTGCCTTCTTACGATCAAGATCCGTCTCCAACCCTTTCTCACCACCAGAGGCTCCCATGGGTTTTTTGACAGCATCGGCGACTTTACCCTCGCCGGGTGCTGCCATCTGGTCTGCGTCTAGCTCCTGCGATCTGTCCAAGGACTCCGGTGTGTAACCCTTGGTCTCTTCGCCTGGCCCTGCGCCTCGGATGCCTTGTGCCAGGGCGGTGGGGGTGGCTTTGCTGTAGTCTTCGGTCTCGTTAGGCTTGCGGTGGGCACTGGATGAGTGTCAGGGAGGTGATCATAAGAGTTGAGTGAGTGCACATACACTTCATCTTTTGCTCGTGCGTTCTGTCGTGCTTTGGCCTGTTCTATGGGCTCTTTGTCGGTTGGGTTTCCTGCTGTCTCGTAGGCCTGGTCGATACTTGGTTGAGAGAGACCGTTGGGTCCGTGTTGGTTGTCGGTCTGCATTTTGGCGTGTGTTGGTGCTTCTCCAGCGAGTCGTCTCTGTGTTGATCTACCTGTGTATGAGTGAACCAAAAAGTGAAAGAGTTTGTATTGATCTGAATGCAGGGTAGAGCATATTATTCTTATCCCGCATTCGTTGTCGTCGATCAACTCAATCTCTCGCATGCTGCCCCACCACGCGTCATGCTGCGCTCATTGAAGCTTCGAGGCGATCGGCACTATAAGAAAACAACCCACGCCAAACACTCACTACCACACAGTCTGTAAACTCAATTGCTGTTACAGAAGCTCTACTGCCTAATATTTGAGACGATTTAAGTAATACCTACAGCGATCAGCCAAAATGGCAACAACAATGTCCCGCGCCGAGGTCTTGAGTAAGGTCTACAAGATGGTACCTCCAATGCTGGAGAAGTTCCACAAAGGTATGTGAGCACACGCCATCAGACAACAACGATATAGCATATTCTGACCCTATGCAATAGGC
Source organism: Mycosphaerella arachidis (assembly GCA_001297265.1). Classification (NCBI taxonomy): domain Eukaryota; kingdom Fungi; phylum Ascomycota; class Dothideomycetes; order Mycosphaerellales; family Mycosphaerellaceae; genus Mycosphaerella; species Mycosphaerella arachidis. The sequence continues at coordinate 439,313 of LIHB01000003.1, forward strand.
CAACTTGGTCGAGTCGCCGTCATCGGTGGAAGTGAAGACTACACAGGAGCACCATATTTCTCAGCAATGGCCTCAGCGAAGCTCGGGTGCGATATGGTACAACACCACCCACCTTAAACCTAAGACCTAAGCCTTACAAATGTTGCTTGAATAGTCCCACGTAATTTGCGAACCTGGTGCCGGCGCCGTGATCAAGACCTACTCACCCAACCTCATGGTCCACCCTTACATGCGGCAGCAAAAGAACCTCGCCCAGAACGAAACAATCGACTCCATCTCCGATAACGTGGTCGCCATGCTCGATCGTCTGCACGTAGTAGTCATTGGCCCTGGTCTAGGTCGTGATCCAGCCATGCAAGAGACGTGTGCAAGAGTCATCATCGAAGCAAAGAAGCGAAACATCTCCTTCGTCCTAGACGCAGATGGTCTGTACCTAGCACAGACGAGACCAGATCTGGTGCAGGGCTACAAGGAGTGTATCCTTACACCTAACGTAGTAGAGTTCGGACGACTGGCAAAGAGCAAGGACATCGACGTGTCAAAGGAGGATCCAGAGAAGTTGTGCGAAAAGCTAGCGAATGCTTTCGGGGGAGTTACAATTATCCAGAAGGGCGCAAAGGACTTCATCTCCAATGGCAAGCAAACTCTCATCTCAGACGGCGAGGGAGGTCTAAAGCGATCTGGTGGCCAGGGTGACACTCTCACTGGCTCTCTCGCAACTCTGCTGGCCTACCGACAAGCATACCTCGACAGGATCTGGAACCACGAGGGGGATATGAAGCCGGATGAGCTACTCACATATGTGGCGTACGGTGGCTCTGCTATCACGAGGGAGTGCTCGAGACTCGCGTTCAAGGAGAAGGGTCGAAGTCTGCAAGCGGCAGATTTGACAGAGCATGTGCATACTGCGTTCTTGGATGTCATCGGAGAGAAGCCAACAGAGGAGGCGAAGCTGTGAAGAATAAGTAAGAAGGATCTACAGTTAACTGTACTGCATAGCATAGCGAGGCGTCATCGGGTTCGCAGTACCGATAGGTAGATATGATACACACGGAATGAGATATGATTCGACGCTCAACAGAACAAACCCCGACAGTCCCTCCAAGGAGCGGACATGAAGTGAGTCTTCGATCAATCCAAATGATGTCGAGGCTCTTGTTACACTGAATCGCGAGCAGCGTCCGATCGATGATGTCGCCCATAGAGATGCTCCAAGGACTTGCGACTACCAGATCTAGCCGTCAAAGCGGATATTCATCTCAAACAGTGATACCACCAAGCCTCTCCACGGTTCGGCCACCGGGCTGGTTTCACATTGACGGCTCTGTTCCCGCACCACACCACAACTCCAGATGATCGTCGACTCGATACGGACTAGGATCTCACAGCCATGGTCCAAAGAGTCCTATCCTGGTCAAGGAAGACTGCACCTGTCTGCTTTCGAAATTCTCCCTCGGCTCAGAAAAGGAAACTCGCTAAGATCTCGTTGGCAGCTGATAAGAGACGCATGTACGGACGACCGACCGTATGTGATGCTTTTGCGCACGGGGAGCCGAAGTAGGGCGAGTGGTGCTCACCAAGGGGCGTTCCGTCCGTGTGATACAGGTTTGAACACATCTTCCTACGCCAGTTCGTTGTTCCTCCCCAAACAGTGTGTTCGGCAAGAGCCCATCCACGCCTTTAGACGCAGCACCCTCAGCCCTGTGGAGTCGCCACCCCTTCCGCATCCAGTAATCGCATCGACAACGATCGTGTTGTTCGAGGCTTAGAAGTTCAACCACAGAACGGCTTCGTTGCCAGATGCCGAATGTCGTACCTTGAATCTTCCCCAATGAGGTTCAGACGTTTGGCTGAAACGGAGTTTCTCTCGATGGATCGTGGAGGCCTGATTTCGACGCGCTGTGGCTTCGGAAGGATGGGTGGGTTAGAGCGTATAAGAACTGTCTCGATGCCTCTGTCGTTGTCTATCGGCATCTTCTGCATAGTCCTTCGTTCCTCCATACCTCTCTCACTCATTCGCTCGAGCCGTTGAACGGCTCACCACATTCTTTCATCCATTGACTCTTTCGCCCTTAACCTACCGCGACATTTCCCCGTCCAAACCATGAAGCTCTCGCACATCTCCAGCATCCTCCTCTCCCTCGCCCTCACCGCGCACTCGGCCCCAGTCGAAAATGAGAAGCGCCAACTCTCGGCCCCTTCTGGCGGCCACCTGTCCCTCCCCACCGAAACCGCAGGCCTCGGCTCCTCTTCTGGCTTGGGCTCTTCCCCTGGGTCTCTCGGCGGTCTATCTGGTCTCGGTAGCCTGGGCTCGGATTCAGGCGCTGGGCTGACTCCCTCTTTCACGCTGAAGAAGCGTCAGAGTCTTGAGGGACTGGGCGGGTTGAGTACGGGGCTTCCGATTAGTGGTGGGTCGCCGACTGGGACTGGGGTCGGAAGTCCGGGTGGCCTTACGGGAACAAGTGGATCGGGAGGTCTTGGAGACCCGTCAACTTCTGGAAGCAGTGGACTCGGATGCCTTGGAGGCTCGACGTCTGGAAGCAGTGGACTGGGCAGTCTTGGTGGACTCACAGGTTCGACCGGTAGTTCCTCTGGCCTAGGAAGTCTAGGTGGCGCTTCCTCGTCCGGCGGACTGTCAGGATCTCGCAGCAGCTTCACGGGTTTGAAAGAGCGTCGCCAGTTTGATCTTGGTAGCTTGACGGGTGGCAGTTCTGGAAGCAGTACTTCTGGCCTCGGCAACTTTGGTGGATTGACAGGAACGTCGACAGGAACGTCAGGACTTGGCTCTTTGGGCTCGCTAGGCGGCCTCTCAGGAACGGGTACCAGTACAGCAACAAGCACTGGCAGCACTGGCACAACCTCTGGCAGTAGTGGCTCCAGCTCCGGGACAGCGACGACCTCATCTGATGGAAGCTGCAAGTGTAAGTAATACCATCTCTATCAAGAGCGCTGCATCGCATCTAACTCTTCGCAGCCGTAACTCTCCTCTTCGCACGCGGCACTGGTGAATTCGGCACAATGGGTTCCGTCATTGGCCCTCCCCTCGCCAACGCTCTTGCCAGTCAACTCGGCGCCGATAAAGTCGATAGCGAAGGTGTCGACTATCCAGCCGATGCAGGTGGTAACGCCAATCTCGGAGCCTCTGGAGGCCCAGTAAGTAGCTTCTCGCTGCAACTTGTTGCCCCTGCTAACACTCACCCTTAGGCAATGGCTTCCCAAGCACAATCCATCCTAAGCTCATGCCCAGACACCAAGCTTGTGCTCTCGGGCTATTCTCAAGGCGCTATGGTTGTACACAACGCTCTCGGCTCGCAAGGTCTCAATGGCAGCAAAGTCGCCGCTGCTGTGCTTTTCGGTGATCCATTTAACGGCCAAGCTCTGGACGGAGTTGACGCCTCGAAGGTGAAGGAGTTTTGTGGAGGAGCCGACACCCTGTGCGCTGCAGGCGGTACTTCTGGTATTTTGCCCAAACTAGATCCCTCTTCACCTGAGACATCCTGAGACAGAGAGAGCACTTCTAATCGTCGTTTTAACAGGATCGGGCTCTCACTTGAGCTATGGCGGCGACGCAGATGCCGCAGCGCAGTTCATTATGTCTGCTATTGGAGCTTGATCCGGGTCATGCTTGTGGGTGGGTGTTGCCGTGTTTCGGCATATCGAAAGGTGCTGGCCACCTTTTCAAATGGCGCGTACAACGCATCGTAACAGTTCTGTACATGTGGTTGAGCATTTTGCATGACTGGCTGTGAAGGATTCTTGTAAGATGAAGCAAGCGGATAGGTGATGAAATAAAAGACGATTGTCTTGCATTCTGGTGTGCAGTTGGCTGCCGAACGGTTGATCGTCTGTCGACCGTTATGATACATGCCATTATGCACTATACAAGTCTGAGTGGCCAGGATGCTTCTAGCATCTGACACTGCATGGCTGTTAGCGTAGGCGAAAGTAGCAGGCGAGCGGTATGACTTACCTCCAAGGGTGCTCCTCCTCTCCGTACTGTATGCCCTCTATCCAGTCCTTCATCTGTAAGCAGACTGGACCAACCTCCTCGCCTTCTGGAATGCCGCAGTCTACAAGCTTGCCCTTGTACGAGATCGCCCGCACTGGCGACACGGTCGCAGCGGTGCCGGAGCCGAAGACCTCAATCATTCGACCTTCATTCGCAGCATCAGCAAGCTCACGCATCGCGAATTTCCGCTCCGAGACCTTCCAGCCTTGTGGTGCTAATCTTTCTCTCGCAAGTGCGAGAACGGAGTCGCGTACTACGCCCTCCAATATTGTTCCATCAAGCGGCGCGGTCATCAGCTCTTTCTGGCCTTCCTTGTTCACAATCGCAGCGAACAGATTCATTGTCCCAACCTCAGTCACCCAATCCTCCTCTACCCCAGTAGCTGGATCAAGTTCCTTGAACAGCCATAGATTCTGGTGGAAGCCTCTTGAAGCAGCTTGCATCTGTGGCACAATGCACGGCGCGTAGTTTGCGCCGAGCTTGCTGGCACCAACACCACCGGGCCAAGCACGTACAGCGTAGTCGGTAGCTTCGAGCGAGACGGCCTTGAAGCCTGTTTTATAGTATGGTCCCACAGGCGACGCAATGACATAAAGCATCGCACTGCCCGGCGGTCCAACACCTAGTGTTCGCTGTGTACCGATCATATTCGGCCGCAGGTACAAGCTGAAGCCACGCTTCGACGGGATGAACCTCTCCTCCATCTTGGCGAACTTCTTGATCAGATCTATCACAGCCTCGCCATCGAAGGTCGGTAAGGCTATGCGCGACACACTCTTGTTCAAGCGCGCCATGTTCTTGTCTGGGCGGAACAACCGCACGTTGCCTTGCCTGTCTTTGTATGCCTTCATGCCCTCGAACGCTTCGAAGGCATAGTGCAGTACGCAAGTCGCTGGGTCCAAAGAGAGATTCTGGTAGGGTGTTATCCTCGGTGGCAGCCAGCCATCTGTTGCTGTCCACTCCAGCGACATCATGTGGTCTGTGAAGGCGCGTCCGAAGACGAGCTCTTCATTGGGTGTGATGGGCTTGGGCGAGGTGGTCTTGGTGATGGACAGCCCCGAGACATCGATCTTACGTAGCCTTGGATCGCTCGCATCAGGCGCTCGCAGTGGTGTGCTGTATTCCCGTTTTTGTGCGTGACTGATGGCACATCTTGAGCTCTTCTGGCAGGCGCTGCTCAGTCTGCTCGTGTACCGTGGGAGCAGCGTCCGTAGTGACGGCGTGACCATTGTGTCTCTGTCGGTAGGTATGCGGCTGCTGAAGACGACCCGGAACTCGTACTATGTTTTTTTCCAGCTCTGCGTCACCGTCAATAGTCCAGAGTCATCCAATTCCTGTGAAAGGGGCGCGCTCTGATGAGCGAAATCGGGATTGCTTGTTCCCACATTCGGGTCAGCACATGCCCGACTTCGGTCTAACTTAGACCATCTTGGGATCTCAGGAGAAGACCGAACACGGCATTCCACCACCACCATCAGGACATCGGTCACGAGGGAGTAGCATGAGCTGAAAGCATTGTGTGGTGGTCACCAACACCATGTCCGTTCACCGCGCTCCATCGAACATATACGGGTGCGGCTGATCGACCTCAGTCGACCTTTCTCGCCTTCCTTCCAGACCGAGGCTGGCAACAACGTATGATGCTATGCGTAGTGCGATTGCAGCCATCTCAATTCATCATCAGTCGGCCTTCAAAAAAGTGAGATGGTTGTTGTAGACTTAATCCCTGCGGCACCGCAGTTCTCAAGACAGACGAAAAGAACGTGGCCATGTAGGCTCGCGCCATACATGCTATGCTGATCACGCACCAAAAAGAGAGCCGAGCTGTTGATCACCGAGCCACCGTTCAGATGCAGGTTGCGTGCAGCACCCACTCCCAGTCAAGCGCCACGCGATGTTGCGGGGCCAAGGCCCAGAAGGAGGTCCAACGCAGAGAAACATTTTGTGAACTGACTTGACTGGCTCTTTGTCCTCTCGTCGGCTCAACACTCAGCTCTCCTGTGGGGCGTTGTCTGCGCGCAGCCACAACCAGTTTCCGCAGCCGTGCCAACAGGCGCCACGACTCTCGCTTGGGCTTCTGACACACCTGGATCTCCGCTGCAGGAACCATCTTATTGAATCCTGCGACAAGACACACAAGCATGAGCGCTCGCACTGCCGGCAAGGCCCGCAGTAACGGCACTTCTACGGACAAGGAGAAGCCATGGGCGTCTGGTCGTGTTCTGACGGCAGAGCAGCGAGCACGAAAACAGGAAGCCGATAGGAAGGCTAACCGCTTCTTGAAGAAAGAAGTCCAAGACAGACTGGCCTTGCTGGAAGCGCGCGTATTGGAACTTGAGGGGAAGCCTTCGAATCAGAGCGGAGCTGGATCATCAAATATCGAACGTCCAGGCGATGCTTTTGCGCCAAACATAGTAAATCTCGGTCAAGATGGTGTGCAAGGTCCTGGTAGAATCATCGAGAGCTATCCAACAGGTGAGCTTTGCAGCTATCAAATGATCCAGGATGTGGTTGAACTAATGTTAACATGATTAGAACCCAGCAATGCGCAAGCCGCACTACTGGATTCTTCTTCGGTGCATTCACATGGCGACAGTTTCTTTCAGGATGGTGGAACTGCGCCTGGCAGCCAGGTATTCAGCGGTGCGAATTCCATGATGCCAGAAGACATGAACGAGGCCTCGCAACCGGCGATGCAGCCAGACTTCTCCGACGTGGGTACTACAGCACGAACTCGACCCGATGGACGCCATATGACATGCTTTTTGAACAATCTGGTGAATTACATACGACACCTTGCGCCCAGCTCTGTCTGCTTCGATGATCAGTACAATCAAGATCTCATCGTCAGTGCAGTTGTCAAAGGCTGGGACGCCACTCTTGCGCGCTATCAACAGAAGTGCCTGCTATGGGATGTTCTACGGTTGGTGGACATCTATCTATTCAAGGACTGCAATATGGTCGAGCGAATCAGCATCCTTAGACTGCTGCACAAGCGATATCTTTTCGAAGTCAACGCGAACCTACCAACCGCTGGACCGCCGCCCCCATGGTTTAGACCACAGTAAGTAATGATTACATGCATATCCAGGATGTTCACTGACCTAGGCCAGATTCTCTGAGAAAGTTTTCTTCCACGATCCCGTTATAGATCATCTCACCTGGCCACGACTCCGTGATCGACTAGTCCGGACAGAAAAGGACAGACTAACCAACAGATTTTGGTGCATCTACATCAAGAATATCCGCGTTACTTGGCGGCACGAGCCATTTGATATTATGAGTTTCGATGGAGAGCGCCAATTATACCGACTGTCTCCAGGATACGAAACCGCACTGTTGGACATGAACAATTGGAAGATGGAAATGGACTTCTTCCGAGGCATCCCGCAACTTGCTGGAGATGTACCACCATTCAATTACATGCCTTTGCGAAGTATAGAACCCAACTTCGGCGCAATCGAAGATCGCCGGCCATCGCAGCGGAGCTTATCACCAAGATTTGGCATCCAAGACGACCTTCAAGGACAGCACCAACCAGGAGCTCTGACTGGTGAAGAGGAATGGATCACGGGAGTATCGCCTTCTGGTGTACAGGAGATGCCAGTTCACAATGGTCAGCTCCACATGCCAAAGATGTCGCCAAACGGCGTCTGGCAGGACTTCTACTCATGAAAGCTCCTCGAACTCGTTTCCAAGGTTTGAAGATGAAGAATGCCCATCCTTATATGGCGTCAGGCGCAGCTGCAATGATACCAGGAAGTCGGACCTGGTCGACGCATGTGATGTGTCCAGGTCATGTGAGCTACGAAGACCCGAGCCGCGGTCTGTTTGATCGTTATGAGGTCGCTGGGGAGCTGTTGATGTGCCATCTTGAGGGTGGCATAGCAGAGCGTGAAAGAGAACAGGATCCGAGTGAATCGAAGTCGGTGGTCAGGCCAACGTCACGAAATTGCGCGAAGGAAGGAAGCAGAAGCATGTAATGTATATACTGTAGAACTTCAGGTGAGGTCTTGCACGACACCCATGTACAGACAGGGTGGATCGTGGACCCTGCGCTACCCACGCCCGCGGTATGTAATCTCTTCTACTCACACACTCTTGAACCATTGACCATTGGCGTGTCACGCACACCCGGGCGCTCCTCTCGCTCCGATACGACTGAGTCCGAACTGTGCTCGTCAGGTGGCGACGAGGTGTGAGCCTTGGTCCACTTTCAGCGCCGCACACGACGACAACGGTACCGCCGACAACCCATGCGGGCGTAGTCCTCACTCAGGATGTTTTCTTCTGCACTGAAGTCCTTTTCCTCGAACATCTCAAGCAACTACACCATTGCGCCTCAACCGAGTAGCACAGCAGGACCATGGAAGATCTTCGATGCGAAAAGGAAACAGACAGGCAAGGCAGCGTCGGTGTTTGTGTTCGAAAGAAAGAGCCTCGAGGCGCCAGGTGGAGGATTCGGAGGTAGAAGCGGTGCCAGCTCGGTGAAACGCGCACACGATGAGGTGCTGGCGCGCTTGAAGCAGGAAGCCGGTGCTCTTGCCCGCCTGCGACATCCTTCAGTGTTGGAGCTGGCCGAGCCGGTGGAAGAGACGCGGAATGGAGGCCTGATGTTCGCGACTGAGCAGGTCGTGTCAAGCTTGGCGGGACTGCTGCAAGAGAAAGACGACCGCGAGCGCTCTGGCGGGAGAGCCAGTCGATATGTGGTGGAGGACTCAGACGGAACACGAAAGACACGTGAGCTCGAAATCGATGAGCTGGAAATACAGAAAGGCCTGCTGCAGCTGGGCAAAGGACTGGAGTTCCTCCATGAGAGCGCTGGCTTGGTCCATGCCAATTTGACGCCAGAAGCTATACTTGTCAATGCTAAAGGCGACTGGAAGATCTCAGGACTGGCCTTCTGCGGGCCTCATGAGAGCAGTACTTCTGCGACCTCATTTCACCCAATAAGTCTCTACGAAGTATTGAACCACGACCCGCGACTGCCTGGCTCCGTCCAGCTTGACTTGGACTACACCAGTCCTGACTTTGTGCTCGACAACAGTCTGACCGCATCATCTGATATGTTCTCTCTCGGCCTACTTATCGTGGCTCTATACAACAGCCCGCACAAGTCGCCGCTCAATGTAGGTGGCTCACTGTCATCTTACAAGAGGCTCTTTTCCAGCTCGACATCTATCCCCACGCAAAGCAACAACTTTCTCGTACCATCATCGCACCCCTTGCCTCCTAAACTATCGTCCGAGCTTCTCCCACGTCTGATAACTCGGCGTCCAGCCCAGAGAATGTCGGCGAAAGAGTTCCAACAGGCGAGCTACTTCGACAACATATTGGTCTCTACAATCCGATTCCTAGAAGAGCTACCTGCCAAGACCGCCAACGAGAAGCTACAGTTCATGCGAGGCCTTCCCCGAGTCATGCCACAGTTCCCCAAAAGTGTGCTGGAGAAGAAGGTCTTGCCTGCCTTGTTGGAGGAGATGAAAGATAAGGAGCTGCTTGCACCTATCATGACGAATATGTTCGCCATGGTCAGAGCTATGCCTACAGGCAAACGTGCCTTCACAGAGCGCGTAGTCCCTAAGCTACGGGAAATCTACATCACCAATCGATCCGCCGAGAAGGACACCTCAAAAGAAGCCGGTCTCATGATACTGCTTGAGAACATGCAGACTGTCGGGGAGAACTGCTCCGGCAAAGAGTTTAGCGATGATATCCTGCCGATGATCCTGCTGACTCTGGAGTCACCCACACATGCATTAGTTGACGCAGCTTTGAACACGCTGCCTTTTGTACTCCCGATTCTTGATTTCAGCACCGCGAAGAATCAGCTCTTCCCCGTGATAGCGAACGTCTTCGCCAAGACTAGTAGCCTGGCGATCAAGATTCGAGGACTTGAAGCTTTCTACACACTTTGCGGCGGAACGGCTAACGCCGACGAGTCAAACGACGACCTCAATGGTATTGGCATCGCCGACAAGGAGAAGAGCCATGCGTCAAATTCGGTCATTTTGGACAAGTATACTGTCCAGGACAAGATCGTACCTCTACTGAAAGGCATTAAGACCAAAGAACCTGGTGTTATGATGGCAGCATTGAAGGTCTTTCGCCAAGTGGGCGAGGTTGCGGACTCTGACTTCCTCGCTATGGAGGTTCTGCCAATTCTTTGGAGCATGAGCCTTGGTCCGCTCCTGAATCTACAGCAGTTCCAGGCTTTCATGTCTCTGATCAAGAATCTGAGTGGTAAGATTGAGCGAGAACACACACGAAAGCTGCAGGAACTGTCAAGCAGCAACGGCAGTGCGAGCGTTGGGAGAAGCAGCACAGCCGGAAATGCAGCTGCAGGCACAGCCTCCGCAATGAACGGGCTGTCGAACGGAGACGAAGCGGACTTCGAGACACTTGTCTCTGGACGTAAAGCAGCACAAAACAACGATCTAATGAATGACTGGGGCACCGCAGCGGTTTCAGCAAATCTACGAAACCCATCATCGACTCAGGCTCCTACCTTCTCATGGCAGACTGCTGCACCTGCGACGCGGCCTTCACAGTCTTCAGTGTCCTCTCTGAGACCTCAAGCGGCACCGCAACGAGCCATCACTCCAGATCTGGCCTCATTCTCCGCCATGACACCCAGCAGCCTGTACTCTCAACCTCTCCAACCAAGTCGAACACCAAGCGGTACAAATTCGAATACTATACCGATGCGACCAGCTCAACCGAGCATGGCTTCAGCCACGACTGCCGGATCCAGCATTGACTGGTCAGCGGCGACGAAGAGCTCGGCGTCGACTTGGTCAACACAAAAATCTCCGATAAATGAATCTCGAACAACAAGCGGCTTTCGCCTTCCACCACCTCCAACAAGTCCGCATGCCGTCACACAAAGTGGGTACAAATTTTCTGGTCCCCTGTCGTCGGTAGCAAGGCCGCAGCAGCAGACGAATGGTGTAGGTAGTTTGACTCCTCAGAAGAGTGGATTAGATAAATATGAGAGCTTGATATAATGGCATATGTGACATGATCCATCGTTCATGGAGAGTCTTTCGATTGTACTGTGAGCGAGCTCTGGAGTTCAGCTGTTGCCAAGGGACGGGAGGCGCCTTCTTGGCTTGATGGGCCGCGGCAAGAACGTTCTTGCGGTTTCCTGTTCTCTCCTCTTCACATCTCATCTTGGACTACCGGAGTGATATCCGGAGTGATCTCCGCGGGCCGGACTCATGTTTCATGCGATCCTGGCAGCATTCACCATGACTCGACAGCACAACTTGCGGCCGAGGACACGTTCGTTTGGAAGGACCGATATTCTGCAGAGACTGCAACATGTTCCCGGATTGCGGCCGTCGTGTCACCAAATCGACTCTGTGTTGCCATCAACAAGCTTGCTCCATAGGATGGGGGCCTTCCGACAGAAAGATGGTGTGCACGTCGTAGCTGGGCATATCCTTGCAATTTCCTCCTTTCAACGTCACGGCACAAGACATGACTGAAGACCATCCCGTGCACGAGCATGTTTGGAGAATAATTTGGCGTCAAACAATATGTTCTCGTGGAACTTTCTCGCAAGAGTCGCCGTTATTGCAAGATCTGCACCGACGACCGGCGCCAGGAAGGCACGAAAGGAAGTGCTTTACAGCAGCATATGTCGTCTTGCCTCTCACGTGGCTCGTCGAAGCGAGAACGGCTGCACGATCATGCTAATTCTGGTCTGCCTACATTCTTTCTTGGAACTCGGTCGACATGCGGCTCGATGATGATTGGATCGTAATGCACACCCTATCTGCAAGACGACGACATGGGACTGCATGAAACTCGAAATTGCCTCGAGCTGCACGACAACCTGGCCAATACTGGTGCACGTTGTCAGTTGTCAAGCTGCTCTACCGACAGCCCTTCGATGTCGAACGTGCGAGGAGGAGCCGAAAGCTTGTCTTTTGTGGCGACTCTGAGTCACGCATTTGTTAGCACAATGGCTCAAGCACACTGTCAGCGTGGCATATCATGCCATTGCTAGACATTGCATCATGCCCGACAGCACACACGTGACGGTGCCGGCATGTTTGTCATCAGGTTGCTGGCAGGAATAGCGAGTCTCGCGCTTGAACACACGGCTGAGCGGTCTGTGAACTGAAACCCGATGACATTGTCATGTGGAAGCGTAAGTATAGCAACAAACAAGAAATTTTGCCTCAGACTTTCTGCTGAAACACAAGCCCTTGTCCGTCAACGAATACCCATCTTTCCTTCGATCGCTTTTGTGGACTTCACTCGTGCGGCGCTCAGCTCTTTCACGAGCGACTGTGCCTCTCGGATTCATCTGGCCATTCTTTGGAGTCTGGACGACTTGTAGCAGCGCAGAAATGACGACAGATGTTATGGCCAAACAGGACAACGAGCTGTTCGCATCGCCGCGCTCGCCGGATCTAAGCACAAGGACGCGAGGCAACAAGAGACCGCGGCGTGTAAAGACAATCCTTCGATCTTTCCGGGTGTTGAGAGGCTTGACGCCGGAGCAAGTCGACAACTTTATGAAATCGTACATCATATACGACCTCGACTGGGCGGACGAGAAGTCGATGATTGCGGCGTTGGGAGCAGACTATCAGAAGGAGGTCGGAAAATGCCTAGCAGACTACTATATGGTGCTCAATCATCTATGTGCGATTGGAGAGGTGGAGAAGATGTACATCCCACCCGCTATGGACCTTCACGCCAGCATACTGGACAATCAGAGTCTGTACGAAGAGAGCATTGCCAAGGAGCTACTCCTCCCTGCAAATGGCCAAGTCTTGGACTTGGGTTGCGGCAGAGGTCTTGTCGCAGCACATATAAGCAGAATGACGGGAGCTCAGGTTACTGGACTGAACATCGATGCCGATCAGCTCGCAAGTGCCAACATTTACAACAAGCAGCTGCGCTTATCAAACACATTTCTTCGAGCAGACTTCAATGATTTGCCACTGCCGCTTCCAGACAACCACTTCGACGGCTTCTACGAAATCCAAGCTTTCAGCCTGGCGAAAGATCATGTCAAACTCTGCCAAGAACTATTCCGAGTTCTGAAGCCCGGCGCGAGAGTATCGCTACTGGACTGGGCCAGACTGCCCGCCTACGACCCTTCCGACCCTCACCACCGGGACTTGATGAAGCGCATGAAGCCCCTGATCGGAGCCGTAGGCACGCCAACTCCGGAAAGTCTGCAGCACGCTCTTGAGACAGCAGGTTTCCGCATGCTCGAGTCCAACAATGCGAGCATCGACGGTCTACAAGCGCCGCTCATCAAGCGCGCCGATGGCTATTTCTGCGCAGCCAAGCGGACTGTCCTCGGACTGGTCCGACTGGGCCTGCTGCCAAAACACTTCAAGACGTTGTTCAACAGATTGACGCAAGACTGCGATGCTTTCATTGAAGCTGATCGCGCTCGTCTGAGCACTACGACCTACCACTGGTTGGCCGTCAAACCTCATGTCGCGGATTCGACAGCCCCTTCGGAGAAAGCTATGCCGGTTCCCACCGCTGCAAGCTCGGATACGGCTGTGAATAGTCAGGCAGAGTCGACTGTGGACGCTGGTGCAAAAGCCAAGTCAGATCTTCAGTAACGTCCGCAAGTGTACGAGCCGCGGTTGGACTGCGGATGTGTCCTTTTTCCCATGTCATGCATGACAGGCATCCGATGCGGAGAATCGCACAGCGTTGGCGTTGATTGTTTCGATTCTATACCCCAGATATGGCGTACTAGTCGTTAGACCAAGCACATGCCGGGCATACTTGGATCGGCATCTTGCTGGCAGGACATTTCAGGCCCGAGGCATAGATCAGAGTGTGTTCATATCATATTCATTCAGACTCCCTGTCAAAGAGAGCCTTAATTCTACCAGTACATCCAGCAGATGCTTCCTGTGCCTCTGCCGCTCTATACTGAGCAACATTTACCAACTTAGCCTAGTAGAATCTGGCCATAACGAAACGAGTGACGGTGGTGGCGGTCCGGCGTGGGCAGTGTGTCCGTCTGGCGGGCTCATTATGCATCCTCGCTCTTGCCCTTCTTCTTCTTGCCACTGGAAGCCGCTGCTTCGCCAGTCTTCTTTTGGTGCACGATGAATCGAGTGTAGCACTCTTCCCGGTCCCACTCGAAACCTGCGAGGTAGGGGTCGGAGAGTTCGTCGTCGGCCTTTGAGGAGGGTAGTTAGCGAAGGTGAGCACATGCAACGGGGCAGGTCATGTCTTACCTTCTTCTTGTACTGCTTGTAGATCGCATCCAGTGCGTCCTTGATTGTGACACCCTTGAGGTTGCGGGCTGTTACCTCGAGGCCGAGTGGCCAGTGTAGGTCGATCTTCTTGATGGGTGGGGTGGTCAGGAGCTTCTTGAGGACATCTTTGTCGTCTATGGTTGCTGGTGAAGTGTTCACCTTCCTGGTGATGCGTTAGCGGGGCAGGAGCGAGGAACTTTCACACAGCAGCAGGAGCATCGATCATGGTGAGGGAGGCATCAATGTCACTTACCAGTTGAGCTTCTGGGTCTCTGGGGCGATCTTGAGGTCTACGCCTTCCTTCTCTGTGATGGCATTGTCAGCCCTGGAGCGGGGTCATGAGGTCAGCGTCACACGCACCAAGGTCTTCGATCTTGAAGACACCAGTGACGGTACTGCTGGTTCTCCGATGCTTGACCTTGCTGTCAGTGGGTGATGCTGGAGCTTTGTCTTCAACGGCGGAGTCGACCTTGCTGAGGGAAGGCTGTTCTGCTACTTCTGCGGCCATTGTGGTATGGTTGGTGGATGTGAGAGATGCGGTGAAGCTGTGCTCGCACTCAATGAGCTCCAAGAGGTGGCAATTGCTTGATTGATGGATTGATACGCTGCTGTCAGTCAGGAACTGGCTTGATGCGTGGGAGAAAAGAGGGAGAGCTTCTCAAGAGAGATCAAGGAAAGGGAGCTCATCAACCCAAGGCGGGGCATCGCGTGACCTGATCACGAGCTCAGCGAGAGGTGTAAGCCGGCTGTCTCGAGCTTTGTCTTACGATTCCCTGCCTTTCATAGACTAGCTTTATGCACCCCACATTTAGGGATCGTCGTTGTTTCAGCGCAGTCAACTGTCGCGTGCAGATGAAGGACAAAACATGCTGCCAAAACAGCGTCGTGAGGCTGCATTGCATCGACGAAACGTATAGTCAGTAATTCGGTGAACTTGTGATCTCTGGACGCGCTGAAATGTATCCCTGGCGATGAAAACAAGATCGCGTGTCGCGCTGAGCTAAGACACTGACGCAGGAACGCGTTTCCTGCCGACATCCGAAACCCCAGACTGAGCTTTCTTGCGAATGTGAGATCCTATTATCGACATGCCCATGGCACCCTCGACTCTGGGTCCAGCTGCGACGATCACGAGGTCTGTAGGAGTATCAGTGTGTTCGTCCAGAGACTTGCAAATCCGGGTGATCAGTGTTCGTTGCGACTGTCTCCGCCTCGTGATCAGCGACGCTTACTTAGCCTACTCGATGGGCAAGAAGCCGGAACGATGATCTTTGACAAACATCGTCCAAAACTGCCAACATTGTCTGTGAAGACCTACCTGGGCCAATGACTAAGCCTGAAAGACGCCTCTCATCACGGGTCTCGCAGTGTATCCGCGTGCCCGGCGATGAAGCACAGCTACACAAAGGTGATATAATCCGCTGGAGTTGGCTCCTCTGCAAGAGACTCGAGGCCAATGTAGCGATATAGCTGCCATACTGAGGAACAAGATGCATTTGCACAAGGCGAGCCTCATCCAACCAGCCGCGCCAAGGTCGCAGAGGTTTACTCGGACTCTGAGATATCCTTGTCCACGTCTGTGCCCACCGTTGGGCCTTGAGCAGATGATCCGGCATGGCAATCAGCTGTACATCGTATGCCACGACCACGTGAGGCAAATCAATGCGGATGCTGATACATGATTGTACAAGCTTCCAGGACTTATCGAGCGGCGCTTGCTCTCAAATATTCTCATTGTGCTTCTCTTGTATGCCAGGCGCAGTATGGCGCCACTGTTCGTGTCGTTCGCATTGTCTGTGGCCTCTTTGCAAAGGTAGCGTAAAACTTCGGCTCTATGGCCTTAGCACTCAAGAGGCAGACCTGGTGCCATCTGGTATGTAGCTCTGCACGCCGAGCGCCAGAGGTGATATCGTTCCGAAGAGCCGGATTCATGGGTAGTACAGATGGATGACATGCCATGTTGTCGGCGTATCAGCGTGTGCGCGAATCGCTACACGAAACCCATGTGGCTCGACGGAGCGATAACATGCTTTTATAGGACGCTCTTTAGGGGGAGATAGTCAATCAGTTGCCAAAGTAAGGCGATGTCCATTCAGTGGAGGGACGATGTTTTCAGGAAGTTGTATTATCCGGCGAGTCATGCTCTGGTTCAAAGACGCTGTAAATCGTGAATGCTTGCGCCGAAGGCAATGGCCCAGCTTTCAACTTCGAAGGTCTCCGTGTTTCTGCAAGGCCAGACGATTACTTTATGGGCTTGACCTGCATGTTATGGCCTGCTCATGGCGCAGTGGTCGCACGAAGAAGATCTATCGCCGGCATGAATGCGCGGGTCCCGTCTATTCTGTGCAGGATGCGCGATCAACCTCGGTTTCGCCGCTCAGAGAAGGCAGGCACGAACGACTTCACGCGCATCATCCTCCTCAACAATCCTGAGCCTTTCCCACGAAACCTGACGTCTTCGCGACACATCTCTCACAGCCAAGGCCAAGTGCTCGTTCCTCGACTTCCTTCCCATTTCATGCTTTCTATTGTGATTTTCGCTTCCCTGCTTCCAGATTTAGACGGAGGGAGATCTGCTTGCTAGACTCGATCTGTTTCCCACGTGGCTGCGCCCAAATGCGCCCTCCAAGAAAATCGTCGCCTAGCGTCGCCAAGTGCTGCAGTCTGATCGAATCAGCACGCCAGAAGGAAGGAAGGAACTAAGGTCCTTGCGGCCAGCCACGAGGTGCAACGCTCATCACCACGCGAGCGCCCCTGGCCACCATCTCTTTTTGATCTGAGCGTCTGCGCCAACGACAACTCTAACGCATCGTACTCCACATCTGACGACGCCAGCGGCACAATTGCCCGTCTACGAGGGATGAGGCCTTGGGTCTTGCTGTACGGAGAACAATCGAATGCTGCCACAGGACGCCGCATTTGGGCATGAGACAGGTTTCTGCCCTGCATCTTTGCAATTGAGAACTCGCGGGTCAGTACTGGTTGATTGTCTCTGTGGAACCTACTTTGCTGTTTCTACACCCTCCGCAAGTTGTCTCATCCCCTCCAAACTCTCACTGCCACTGCCATGTTGATCACAGAGCGACCACGCGAGGCGCACGTGTCTACCCTGCATTCTGTATGTCGGTACCGGACTTGTCCACTAACGGCGATCGTCGTGTGATCTAAACTAACACTCACTTGACAGCAAGTCAACATGTCGGATGCTAGGCCGTATCCGCTGGACCTGCCAGGTGCTACTACTCGACGCTTTCCGAAAGTGGCAGTCAGGCACCGTTCGCCCGTCCTTGTCAACGAGGGTTCACAGTCGAGCGAGGAGAGCAACGCCGAAGCAATCTCACGCCATGATGTTGCTGGGCGTCCTGTCGCCGGTCCCTCAAGACAGAGCAGCTCTCCGTCATCGAGAACAGACGGTCGGCATCAACGACAGCAGTCGAAAGCTATCGACGTAATGGAGCAGCAGCATGGTCGACAGGCAGCCAAGAAGAAGAATGCCGGATTACTTGGCTTCTTGACGCTCAAAGAGCCGTCCACTTATGCGTTGGAGGAGTTTGCTGAGCAGGAGAGGAGGAAAGCTGCACAGAAGAATTTGAAGTCGGACGGCGTCACACTGCCGGGTGTGTCCTCCCGGAGATTGCCTGATCACGTACCCAAGGTCAACAGCAAGTGGGACGGTCTGCCCGACAGCGCCAAGCGTAAGCTTGACAAGGAGAGAGAGAAGGAGAAAGCCAAGCGCAGCTCTGTTACCTCTTTCGCCTCGCATGGTAGCGGAGATGCTCCTCGTCGCTCCTATGGATCACTTTCAAGCAAGTCAGTCGCGCGACAGTCGCGGGACAAGAGCGGAGCAGTCAGTCGTGAAGGCCAAGTGCCTACCGACGTCCAACCTGATACTGTCTCCGGCAGGGGATCGTCGAACAGATCCAACGACACATGTCCTGCTCTCAGGCATACGCAAGGACACCTCACAAAGGTGCGAGCACAGACAGTGCTACACCCACCGACACCACCGGTGGCTTCCACACTCGATTTCCAGGACAATGCTTTCGACTTTGATTTGCCAGACCTCCCGAATCTCCAGGAGCGTGAATATTCCAGTGGATCTGCGACGTCTCCTGAGAGTTCTCCTCCGACACCAGCATTGGACGCTGTCTTGGATCATGACGCCCGTCCCCGATCGCCTGCCGTGCTCATCTCTACATCACCTCGATACAAAAGCCACCTCTGGCCCACTGAGCCCGAAGGCACGGCCGTCCCATTTCCTGGTCCCAACTCATCGAAGACCCCGATGGCGCTGTCGAAAAAAGACTCTGGTCGTTCCCTGACCGCACACGTTGGCACTGTCATGCCTCCAATCCAAGAAGCCAGACCATCGAATGCAAGTGTTCGCAACTTCTCACGTCCCGCTGGCCTCTTCCCACAAGCTTCCGCCACCCCGACTAGGAAGGTGAATTCTGCTGCAGTCGTGAAAGCAGGCGAAAAGAACGAGGTCCTGCCTTGGGAAATGTTTGAACCTCCTCCGGAAGCTTCGTCGCCTGCCAAAGCCACGCCTGAGTCAAGCATCTTGAAGCGCTTCAGCAAATTGGGACGTAGGTAGTTGGACCGACTCTCTCGCGGAGTCGCGATACCCCTGCTTAGGATGCGCAAAGTGCACATTACGATACATGAAACGAGGTCGGAGAAAATATTGCTCTGGGAGTAAATTGTTGACATCTTAGCGAGGAGTTCTGAGAATTACGGGAAGCGCTAGCGCCTCACACAGAGTCTGACGATGTTCTCTGTCATGTCTAGCATTATGAGCGGAAATTTATTGCTATGCTATGCTGTGCTATGCTGCAATAGAATGAATCTTATGCACTCGCTCCGTGCATCCTCACCCGCACCTGATTCTCCGGCCACATCGTCAACCCCAACCCCATCCTCATCTTCGCTCGCCATCTCCCCATGATCTACTGGCTCCACCGCTTCGAAAGTTTGCAGCATCCGAATGAGAACATAACTCGCTTCCGTCCGCGCGAACTGTCGTCCTAGACATATCCTCCCCACTCCTGAAAAGATTGAGTTGCCCAGTAAAGGATACGACATGTTGATTCTCCTCGATCCGATTCCACAGTCGTTGAATCGAGTGGCTAACATGGCCTGAACGTTAGCAGGTTCGATCGCGGCTAGCAACTTGGATCCTTCAAATGGCGTCTGCACGACAGTGTTCGCATGCTTGATATTGATCAGCGAAAATGTCGTCGAATTATCTTCGGCAGTCTCGGACATCCTCTTGACTCGACTCATGCGTCGCCATCCATCAAGGAAAGAGAGCGGGCCATGTCCTGAGATGCTATGCGGTTTTTCACAGTCGTTCGCCTTGGCAAAGTTCTCCAATGGATAGTAGCGCAACGGCCTTGCGAATTATTGCATAAGTAATGAGGAGCAGCAGAAGTAGAAAAGGCTGGAGAACTCCAACAAGAGCCATATTCTTGGATGGTGTCCGTTGGTGTTACCTTGTCAGGGTAAGTGGTAGGTCATGAGTAGAATGGAGATCATGAACATATATATCTCGGTATTGAAGAGGGCAAGAGACATACTTCTTGTTGTCATGGGAAGGATCGTGACGACTGTCTCATTGGACGAGAGTGATAATAATAGAATATTGGAGTGCAGTCGGCCGTAAGCCATCCGTAAAGGCTGGTTTTGGGGAACTTGAGCTGGTTCAGCTGTGCGAAAGCAGCCCGTAATGCGAGTCTATCATTATTGAGGCATGCAAATGACCACAGAAGCTTCTATGCACTGTCGCGAACGCAGTCGTGACTGTACAGCTCAAGTAGATCTAGTAAAGTGTCGCGATACTATAATGTTCAGCCAGCCGGCAAGTGAGATGATTCATGTTGAACTGTGCCCTTCGACTTACGGTACCGCCGCCTTCGAATCACGGTTGAACTACCGTCATATGCATGCCGGGTGCTTGGCACGACCGTTGACGTCGTATGCTCCTGGAAAGTGTCATACAGACACGGCCGCAGCACAAGCGACGTGGAGGATGCTTAAATTTACGATCACATGTTCATGTGTCGAGGTGTAGTGGTAGGCTGACACCAACCAACAGAACGGAGGAAGACCGTGCCGTCGAGCGTGAGATCATTCCAGCTTGCTTGTAGACAGCGTATCGCCTTTCCATGGCTCTCTCCTTGAAAGTTGTTGCTTTAGCACCTCTAGTCGATCACCTTTATCGAGCCATCGACGTTCGAGCCATTGCGCGAGCTGGTCATCCCGAGGTGGCAAATTGGCAAGCTCATATCGGTCGACATGAACATGGAAGGTCCAGGTGCGGTCGAGTTGAGGTCGATATAGCGTTTGTCCAAAGGTAGGCGGCATCTGGAACAGTTGGCCATCTTTGGCGTACGCAATCGTCACATCGTACACCGCCTTGACATGAGGTGCCTGACGGAGCTTTTGCACACAGGCGATGAAACCTTTAGTCCGTGGATACAGTACGTGCTTACCCAGAGGCTTGTCGTTGTCCTTGCACCACGTTTCCGCAGCCGCTCGTTTTGAGGCCGTGATTCTTGTGGCTTCACTGTACGAGATGAGCCCTGCAACACGTTTAGCGACCTCGTCAACATACTCAGTCGTCAGACATGACTGATGGGGAGTCTCACAGACTGGCCAGCGACGCTGCAAAATGCCATTGAACACTCGATCCATCTCCCGCTGATCCTGAGTCCACTTCCTGCTCACCAAGGGCATGCCCATGGCCCATAGACCCCACCCCAGAAACGGCACCCATTTGAGCTGCCTTTTCGCAAAATAGCGACATCTGCCAAGCATGCCACTTCTACTGGCGAGCTCCTGGATGAGGTAGAAGTCGCACCATTGCACATGGTTGGAAACGACGATGGCACTCTCTCCGGGTGGCAAGGCATCAATGCCGGACACAACGATCTTGGCGCGGTTGATGCGCGTGAAGATGAGCTGTATGCCGTGCCACACAGACTCTGCGATGTTCGACGAGAGGTTGTATGCCAAGTCTGGGGCGACGGCGGAGAGAGGCAGCAGACAGGACAGCAGAAAGTCGGCGATGAACAGATAGAGCAGCCAAGGCAGTGTGAAGGCCGCACAGCGAAGTGCCAAGCATAGCGCCCAGAGAGGGTCAAACATGGTCGTCATCTGTGCTAGGGCGGCAGCGACACCGCGTGTGTCTGGCGTTTCGACTGCTGTCAGGCTTGGGTGTGTGTTGTGGTGGTGGTGGTGGTGCTCGGGAGCAAGAGCCTCATCTGCATCATCATCACCATCATCATCATCATCATTATCATCATTATCATCATTATCATCATTATCATCATTATCATCATTATCATCATTATCATCATTATCATCATTATCATCATTATCAT